>JAHZNC010002224.1:0-21440 GCA_027744095.1 Zhuqinia jingwanae | reverse complement strand
TCACATTTTAACTTTAAAGAAACAAAATAACTGATTTAAAATTTAAGTATATGTGTAACAATAATTAAGTAAATTTAAAATATTGTGAGTTTTTGAGTTTTAATATCCCATTTGCAAAAAAAAAAAATCACACATTTGATCTTTTTTTAGAGTAACCGTATCCAAGGTTTTTTTTTATGTTGTTTTTTTCTTGTAAGACGAATTAAGTGCAACTTTTGAAGAAATATAGTGAAAATTAGATTTAGCTGCAAAGTTTATTTTGTAGGTCATGTAGTTTTTGCCAAAGGCAAAGCCATATGAAATTAGTGATGATGTTGATCGTGTAAATATGAACAGAGACTTATTTCACCTGAGACCTCTCCTTCTCCTGAAGTACGATTAGATTTTCAAATATTATTCGTAAACCAATCATCAAACTTCTTTTTCTTAAATTTCAGAGCTAAATTCTTTTTTGTCTTGATTATTTGTTTATGTTCAAAAGTTAGTAAAAGCTTGTGTGCGATATGTGTTTTTTTTAAAGATGGAACAAATTTAATGATATAATGTTTATAGTGAAAGTGGTTGATTGTCTTTAGTCGCTTGCTTGGATAAATGAATTAGATTACAAATGGTAAGTTGATTAAAAAACAAAATTCTTACTTGGAAGTGTGGTGTAGTAATTCGGACAATTTTTTTTTCTTATGTAGGTATGGTTTCATTTTATAAGGAAACGTAGAATTTTTTTTTAAATCATCATTTTTTTCAATTGAAGGAACAAATGTGTTTTTATCTATTATTCGAGAAAAAACTCAAGGAGGTAGGTAAAATGGTGTAGATGGTCAAGTGATTATGATGTAAAAGTAAATGATATTAGATGAGGAATAGTAGAGAGTAAGCATTGTCAGTAAATTATTATTATTATTATTATTAATATCAAATATTCTTAGAGAAATGACTGATGTTGTGAAACTTTTTTTCGTGTTTTGAAGTCATATTAAAAAAAACTATTGATTAATATATTTTAGTTGTATTTTTCATTTAATAAAAAATTTATTTAATTACAGCTAATGCTTATATAAAAAATCTGCTCATTAACATCTATAAAAAAAGTAGGATAGAGTTTATGTCATTCTAAAATATAAATTTGTTATTGAATAGCGAAACATCACATCAAAGGACATGGTTAGTTGTATGATTTTTTGCTATTTTCGCCAAATTGTTGATTATGCAATTATATAAAAAAAGAAGAAGAAGAAAGGTGAAAGGATTTCAAGGTTTTAGAGTTTATTCAGTGAAGATACAAATCAACAAATATCGAATAGTAATAATAAAGATAATGACAAATGATATGTAATTTGGAGGACGGGGGCAAAAAGGTACAAGAGACGAGGTGGGAAGGGAAGGGAAAAAAAACTGTGAATGTTTGTGTATGTATTTAGGGATTTGTTAAGATTGCAATTACAAGGAAAATATTTAGTTGTGGTATAAAAAAAAGTGACGATGAATTATATTATTGTAATGATAAAATTAATTAAAAGCGGTAGATAGTTCTATGTATAAAATAATAATGATAATAATAATAATAATGATATTGTTGTTATGTGGTGGAAAAAATGTCGCTTCCACTCCAAAACTTCTGCTGGATAACCCCGTAATATACATATAATATATTATGATATGAGGATGTAATGCTAAGATTATTATTACGAGTAATGATTTAAGTACTTGCCTCAGAAGGAGTGTCACTTGTTATATACTACTAAGCGATGATGTTAGCGTAAGCGTTAAGTTAAGAAAATGAAAAAAAAGAGATAAATGTAATTGATATGTACTCAAGCTTAATGTTAAGGAAAAAATCCGGAGAATAAATGGGACAAGTTCAGAAAAGAATTTTTTAAAAAGACAAAATAAAAAAAAGTTGTTTTTATTCTCTCTTTATTCCCGCAATCATGGGCATAAATGGAAGTTGCTGCTGGATTCGGCTGGTTGTAGTTGTTTTTAAAAGTTCATAATATGTGCATTTTTATGAATTTATTGAATTTGTGCACCTATACTACATAATGATTGATTTCAGGGATATTGCTAACCCTAATGCAAAAGATTCATTTAATTTGGCATTCTCGACTTCTTACAAACTTGGAAGGATGAATGAGTTGGTGTAAAGATGGCCATAGGTGTATTCATATATTTTTAGCTTTGCATAATAAATTGGCATATAAGAAGTTTTTTTTTTAATTCTTTTTATTTCAATTTTGTAAACAAATTACATGAAAACACATGGATTTTTTTTATCACCAACTTCCTAAATACGTATCAACAGTCAGGCACATGGCCAAAATAAGAGCCATGTCAACCCCTTCAGCGATGTGAATATGATAATCGTCCTTGTGCTCTGCCCCAGCCACCTTTCCCTTGGGCTGATACATTTTCCCAATTCGAGGACTACCTGCCGCATCCCCCCGGAAAATGTCAAAATTTCGACTCCAGCGGGATCCCTTCAAACAGACTTTATGCTTTACCCCCAGAATGACATCGTCAAAGTCCACAGTGAGTTTGACCTTCGTACCACCCACTTTCATGCTACACATGCTGACGATTTCATCTGCGTCATCTCCAGCTCGAAAGTGAAATTTTGATTTCATCCAGGCAAAACTGGGTCCCTTCAAACGGATTATTGGCGCGCCAGTGTAACCATCGCAAACGAACTTGGTATCCTTCGGAAGTCCCATGTCTACAGCGAGCTTGTACAGTTTCTGGCCAGTCTTCATTGTAAGGATTGAAGAGTGTAAAATGGTGAGCTGAGGACCCGGGTTTTTACACACACGCAATACAGTGTTGCTTTTGGCACAGTGACGGGGCTTGGTTGCACATACTATTACGGAATTGGAATAAAGACTGAAAGGGTTACCCTCACAACACAAAGGCTGGTACATTTTCTCAGTAAATCTGAAACAAAACAAAATATTCAAAATAATAATAATGATAATTTAAAAAATCGTTCAAAGCCTTAGCTAAATTTGTCAGGAAGATACTTTACAAGTTTTCGTAATGTCTAACCCTTTAAAAATATGAAAACCTTATATCTTCGTATATCCAACTAATTTTGGATCCACTTTCGCAAGGCTCGGTTGCAACAAAATGTATCTGTGCTTGTCAAACAAAAAGCTGACTCTCATTTTCTGCTTGCGACAACTTCCCATGTTAATTGCAAATTTTTAACGATTTTTTATTTTACTCAAGGACATTAATGTTTATGTCTTTACTTGTTATTGTGCTTTTGTTTTTGACTTACGTACTTTCCATTTCATCTTGCCGCTTATGTAAGAAGGACAAAACGACAAAGATGAATGTGCATACCTAATCACAACAACAATACTGTTTATTCCTTGGGCGCCAACAGCAGTACATTTAGCATGCATACATAATATATGTCATCAATCCCAGAATTATGCATGTTTTCGGATCGCAGAATTCAAGATCCGCCAATGCGTCAAACTATCATATCATCCAAGATATATGCGTGAGTAATTAATAATATGCACCAGTGGCAGTAAACTTTTGTAGATTACATGAGCCGTAAAAGTTAGCATGTGTTTTATTACGGGGGTGCTACGCTGCTCTTCACCTCCACGAAAAAAAATTAAGTAGCCAATTATGCATCTTTTATGTATGTAGGTATAATGTATTTTATTATGCATTTTATTAGCACAAATTAATAATCAAGTAATTATCATAATATTTGTCAACTTCTTCAAGATCAGCTAAAAATGACGCAATATTAATACGCAGCAGAGTTACAACGGGAAAGCCTATAAAAGTGATAATGAATAAAATAAATTAAATCCCATTAAAATGTATTTTTATTCAAAATCATTGCAAAATTAACTTTTGTAACATTTCAGCCATATTTACAGAATAAACTTTTTCACAAACGTAATGGCTATGTTGCATAATACAATTGCAAATTGAGAATCATGCTCAACTGCAGCCGGCAAACACAACATATGGTGTCACATTACAATTCTGGTGTCACAAAGTCTGCAAAAATTCGATAACTAATAATAAATGCATTTGCATTCCCTTTTACCAATTTAGAAGAACATGTGATGATTCAATAGCGTTTCCATGCTATACTTCTTATTTTCTTAGCTCATCCATTATAATTGTTGTTTGCAGATTTCTAAGAAATTTATTGCATTGCATTGTCCTTTGCACATCTTCTTACATTTCCTTCATACATAAATTCGAATGAAATGAACCCACTTGCACGACGAGTAACGCGAGCTACTAATATCTGATGCTACTGCGACATAAGCCGATTCACTTTCGATCTAATCTAAAGCGGCAGATAAACTTGACTGCTTCCATTGAATTGAGTGGGATTAGATTGATAGGTACAATGTTGTAAATTAAGACTTCCTTTGTTGATTGTCATCCATTTACTGCACTGATATTGGAAAGTAATCAACTAGCGCAAATCGTTTAAGGTGACGTTTTTGGTAAAATAATATAATTCAACTTGGATCTTCCAAGTATCATTCTAGAGTTCAAGTAAAGGCTCAACTGCTTATTGAATACAATTTAATTTATTTTTGCTGTTCATCTGCATTCATAAAACACTGCGTTTTGAATTTGAGCCATTTTTTGGCCGTCCCAATTTAATCCAATTAGATATTAATTAAATGCATTGTTAAAATGAATGTCATGCTGATGTATGTTTACATAAAAACCTATAAAAATATACGATTAGAGCAATAATTTTCAACGTTATCATTTAATCATCTCCAGCTCGACTTGCTTGATCATCTAAATATCTTAAATGTATAGCAACTTTAGTAATATAGCTTGGTTTTTTAGTCATGCCTTTTTGCCCTTTACGTCGTATACATAGGTATTGTATAAAGTTTAATTACTAAAGTTAATCATTCTTTTCAAGCGCATACGCTGCAAAGCAAACAATTATAAATTATAAACAAACAGTTATAAAAATGACGAAAGCGATTTCCAGGTGAACTAGCATACTTGAAGGTTAACATCCTCCTCAGATGATCTTCAATGCGTCAAGTTATACTTCAAAAAACGTCAATTTCTTTACAACTCATCGCAAGATTGATACACTCTATTAAGCATAATATACATATTTTAATCATGTTCCAAGCCATTTAATAAAAGGTCTCCTATTTTCATATCCAACCGCAAGAGGATGCTTATTACACGTTCCCGTCATTTCGTCAAATACTTTGTGCCCTGATGTGCCCGTGCTACTCAAAAACAACTTCCCACGTATCTTGATCATCAAAATAATGATTAAACTCTGATGACATTTTCAATTTCAAAAACAACTTGTGTAGGATAAGTTCCTTTGATTCAAGTTGAGCCGACTTCCCGACGTTTTGTGTGTGTGTAATATTTTCCTGTCCACTCATGCGTTGCGTGCAGTCAATTGCTACTACAGCACATTCATTGCATTGAGAGCATGTTAAAAATCACATACAGATATGAAGATGTCAATTACGCGCTCAAGTCAATTATGTCAGTAAGTTAAAGGTCAGCAGATTAGTTGATTGAGATGTCATTAACACCAAACATAAATAACAATAATTTAATCCGCATCAAATAATTTACAATATTTATTATAAAGCATACTTATATAACTTGGCTAAGTGCCCCTGCTCACTTGCGGCGTACCCCCACACACGTGTTATTCTTTTCACTAAAGCCGAACCCCTACTTGGCAACTTATTGAGAATAATGTGAGCACATAATATTTTATTTTGTTTCTGTTTCCTACTTTAAAAAAAAATAGAGCAGCCTTATCATTTGACTTGTTCATAATAATAGGGCAAAGCATTTTTCTTTGGAGAAACTCTTGAGAAACAGTACACACAATCTGTGGGCAAACTATTTTTTTTTACTTCTGTTGTGGAACAAAGAACACAATTTTCATTTTTATGCCCTTGAGGACTATTTTACCTTCATCTACCTCGTCCACGCTCTTCATAATATTTATAATCATAATACAATGTGCAAAAGCAAGAATAATAATAATAATACAGGTAATAATACAGCAAGGACGCAAGGTAAAATACCTTGATGACTGTTCCTATATAAACATCATAATATTATGCATGAAAGCACTATAATTTTTTTGCATAAATATCACAAGGAGACTTTCTCCAGAAAAATAATTCATTATGCAGCAGTGCGGGAAAACCAATCTTAGTTTATGTTACTAGCATGCCTACACCATGTTTATATGTACTCTATTCAAGGCAAGGCTCCAAGGTGTTTTGGTAAGTTTTACAGTATTTGCACACTTTTAAGCAAAGCAAACATAATTTCGTGTGTGTGTGTGTGTTAGTAGCATGCCTAAATAAAAGGCTTCTTCCTTTTTTTATTGTTAAATGTTGAAGGCAAGTCTTGAAGAAAAAAAAAATTCTTAAATAAAAACATATTTAATATTAAGAAGGGTAAAGACGTATAAACAATATTGATATGGCTTTACTCCTCTTGCAAAAAAAAATATACAGTATGCTGAAATGGTACAAAATTTTTGGCGGAAAACGGTCAAAACGGGACTGAAAGAGAAAAAAGTTGATTCAACATGCAAGTACCTAACAAAGCGCTATAAATATACTTACCTCTATTGGATTACACGTGACAAGTGACCAAAACTATTTAACTGGCTAGTACAGTACACTTTTTAATGGTGGGTGTGCAATTTCTAAGGAAGACATGATGTGATGAAAATGATGATGCTGATGATGATGATGAAGAAGCACCTACTACTACCTAAGCTCTCAACTAATAACTTAATGTACTCATTCAAGCGACGGAGAGGAATATTCCACTGAACAAGACTCTAATTAGCTTTCATACGATTCGGTCAATCCTCTTAATTTGGAACATAATCTGTTTTTATTATAATGTGTTACTTTAACATGCTGGAGACTTGAGACTTGTAAACGGCTTACTACATATTCATATATTTTACTTAACACTCAAGTACTGCGATGTAATATAATATTGAATATACATACATTATGATGGGCTTCGAAAGTGGCGCCTATATGTATTTACGTGTGTAAGTAAATTTTCAAGTGATGCAAGTAAATTTTTAGGATGAAAAAGTAAATAAAGAAGAATTACCTACAATGGTAATAAATATTAGTTTCATTAAACTTTTCCAGATGAATGTCGACTGAAGAATGTACTGAGCCCACGCGGTTTCTAAAAATAAACAGATAAAAATTAGTTAATTTGTAATGATACAGAAACACCCACCTTCAGAACATCTGTGTTTACAAAATCCATTGAGCACGTGGGATTGCTGCATCCCATTTTTTTATAACCATTTTTCTACTATTGTATTTTGTATACAGAATTAATTTGGCATAAAACCTTCTTCTTTTTGTTGGATCCATAATTTTCAATAACTTTTTTTTTTTAAACTTTATAGTTTGTAATGAACCTTGAATTTAGACACCGCTTCTAAAGATGAATAAGTGATGCATTTAGTTCGATCCAACGTTATGTTAGGATGACGAATGACTGCTGATTGAATTAGCGATGATCATCTGAAAAACCATGTTTGAATTGAATAACTAATGGCTAATAATTGGATAAATAACTTCTGGAATGTTTAACTCTTTTCCTTTTGAAATGTTGACGACGAATGACGACGACGTATAACACATACGTGCTAACATGACCTATAGTTCCTTGTATCTCAAATAAGTTCATTCATATGGGTTATTTTTAACCAGGATTATAAGTTTAAAAGAATCAACCTGTGCATATATATATATTTTTTATGATAATGCCACACACAGACACGTTTAAAATTTGCACAAGATTGGTCATATGCACGACATGTACATATGTTTCATTTTGTTCTGTTTTTTTTTATATCCTTGCCCTGCAAGTTCATCTCGATATCATATATACAACGTTTCATGTGTTTATGTTACTTGTGAATTTTAGAGTGTATCCTTGCTTGGTTCATGGATCCTTTTTTTCGCATGACATGTTATTGTAACTTTGAAACTTCAATTCGATGACTCATCGCATTACTAGGAATCCGTTTTCAAAGCCACAATGGTATCTTTTACTATAATTATTTGAAGACTAGAGTCCACGTATGTCCATCAACATTCACACATGCTACAAAAGAACCTTAGTAGTTAGTGTCCCACAACAACTGTTATTAGTGCGACAAAAACAAAATCAGTGTGTGTGTGTGTGTGTGTGTGTGCATGTGTTTGTGGTGGTCTCTCAAAAAAATAATCTATTTAACTTTTCTTTCTTGTCAATTGTCAGTCTTGCAAATTTAACGCTGTCACGGATGCTGATGACCTTTTCTTCTTCTACTTCACCAACTTTTGAGATAATGCACCATTGATCATATAAACTCGTGTACACAAACACAAAGCGCAATAAAAAGTAGCAATAACTTGTTTACCAAAAAATAATATGTCTCTGACGGACTTGGACTTGACTACACATCAGCAGGACATGAGAATGACTTGACTTGATCCTCGGGTAAACGTACGAATCTATTGATTGCTGTTTTTTTTTTTTTTTTTTTAAATAAGAATGATTCTGTAAACCAACATCAAAACATCCACTGCATACACGATAAAAATACACGTCATTTTCCAGACTCTCTGCACGACGTTTGACATGTGTTTATATTCATTCATCAGAAAGGACTGTCTTTATTACTATTTAAAGCTTTGAACAAGAAAAAAAATGGTTCATTAAACATTGAATTCATGATTCTTTCATTTTATCTTCTTTGGCGGTTTCTTCCTACTTCTTTTATTCTTGATCCCTGATGAATGGAACAAATCAACCGCTCTGCAGCAGACGGTAAATTCCAAAAGGGACAAGAATTGCGAAAATAAAAGAGATCACTAACCTCACCATAATAATAATTAGTTTTGAGATGAGTTGGGATGAGGCTGCTGCTGCCGTGGACTAAAAGTAATAGTTTAGACTTGGAAGGTTATTATAATGGGGGCGTTGATGATGGTGGTGGTGGTATATCATCATCATGGGGTATGGGCATGGTTGATGTGCTGACTGTGATGATGATGGTGGTTTATGAGTAAATGACATGTAACGTGGTGGCTCTTTGTGTTTGTGATGATGATGACTGTTGTGCTGCTTTCATCATCATCATCATCAAGTTTTTGATTTTTTTACGAGTCCTTTCTCAAAACAGCTGGAAAATCATAAATACATACCCTGTTATTTTTTTTTTTATCGCCGCAGTAGTGGCAACGATCATTATTAAGCACAATGAATTGAGTTAAGCACCCATAAAAATGTCTGCAGCAGTTCACGTTTATCATGTCACCACAATAATATGCAAGTTCTATAGCAGCGCAGCATAAAAAAGAAGCCACGTTGATGAAAATGCAATTGCAACAATTCAATCATGTTTTTAACTAAACGATTTCATGAAACAGAGATTATTTAATTTGACATAATACTACATGTGGCGTACCTGTATTTCTACGGTATGTTTTTGGCTAATCTTTTAATTTTAATTGATATAGATAGATAAAAAATGTGTAAAAATTATGCTTGTTTGAGATTCTTGAACTTTACTTTACACAGACACAATTTCATCCATGCTTAAATTTTCAGAGAATGTTTGTTAGGTTAATACGTTGAGTGGAGAAGCATGTAAGTTCAATTGTTAATGTGTGTAGCAAATAGGGTCGCTTTATTTTGCTGCCTCCGAATTTTATTTTTCAAAAGCTTTTTAACATGAAAATGTGATTGTGGTTTCTTTTGCTATGATGTAAACCAGTATTTGCATTAGTGTATAAATTGATGGAAAGCTTTTTTTATGATGTTCAATACGAATTCTACGTTAAATATAAGTTATAATACCAGATGAGTAAATATGTCATCCTGTCACTGTAATACCGTAGCAGGCAGGGTAATAAAATTCTCATAAAATGATAAATATAAATATATATGCGGGATATTGGGTATAAGTTGAAGTTACAGAAATATTGTATGGAAGTTATATGGTTGCGTCGCAGATGATGACAGTATACAACTGTCAAGTTCCTTTTGAACTTACTGATTTACTTACTAAGTAATGTTGTCATTTCACTTGTTTCAAGTGAAATTCGCATTGTCAAGGCTTGTTCACAACCATACAATCAACCCTGGCGGGGTTCATTGTTCATTCTGTGGAAATTTTAATGCTACCAAATTGGTAGTTCCAATCCGCAAAAAAATTCCTAGACTTTTCCAGGCAGGCATCAATGTACTCATTTCGTAGGATGAAACCCACGTCTATTTCAACTAACCGCAGCATAACATTTGATCTTCTTAACTTGCCAAAGTCATATCGTTGCAAATATATATATATAGAAACCCATTTACGTATAAACATATTATTATTATAATATGTAAGCATTTATTCACATTATATGATGTATTTACTGGTTTTGACAAATAAACTTCAGTTGCCTATGTATGTACTTGCTAAACAAAAGACCTCTTTCCCTTTCGCAGAAATGTCTTTTCTAGAGATTCGGTTCATTTCAAGAAGAGCAATGCAAATTGGAAAGCGAAAAATGAAAAGACATTGGTAATTAGCTGGCGATGATGCGTCTGTTAATGCTTCATTATCTTTTTTTACCGCGAACAAGAATTACGTGACTTAGATCACCTTCCGCTTACACCACCCCATTAAAATACATGTGGAATCTGTTTGAGCCAGTCAACTCAAATCGCAATCAACGTCAAACCTCTTTCCAGTTCTGGTTTTTCGAGGAATTGAGGCTGAGCCCAGGAAAGTGATTGAGCCACTTCAAGGCCAACTTGAGTTGCTACCTATAAAATGAACTTGTGTATTGGAGTAGCGAGGAATATGGCCTCTGTAGGTCTTTGCCTTCAGTAAAGCATCTACATACTATAATAATAACTTGCAAATATAAAAGAACCTGCTGTCGGCCTCTCAGAAAAGCCATTAAAGCGAGTGATATACATATGTGCAGCAAATATATGAATGCTTCTCCAATACATGTGCACTATTATATATGAAGAGTCCAACTGTTAAGGGCAAAGTTTCTTCCAGCACATCACAAGCAATCAGTCCGAGACTAAATAATAAATTCTGGGTGGAAATGGGTACAAATGAACCATACACCGGGGAACAAAGACATGAAAATTGAGAAATGAAAGAGAAAGCACCAACAGTATTCAGTACATATAATTAAATGACCTTCCTTTTTTAATGCATATACTCTTTGTCTTGAACACCATGCCATGAAACCCTATGGTCAATCAGGTAGAATGAACAAGGGAAATCGCCAGTCAATAAATAATTTGACTGATTAGAATTCAAAGTTGAATCCTTCAAAATTACTATATGTCCGTCAGTAAGTCAAGTTCCACAGAAATATATATTTTTTTGTAGAGAGACGTACCAACTTTCCCCAGCATTTTCCCTAAATGTACTTTGGGTATTACTGTGATGATGTGTGAAGTTATAGATCTAGCGACGGAGAAAGCACATAAAATATTGCAGGGTAGACAGTTGAGCAATTTGCTGTCCGTGTAATCAAATTCAGAGTTTATCCCTATTTATATTATTACCTTTCCAATTAGTATTTTTCTTATTTTTATAGCAAGTGGACAGAAGGTTGCCACATTTCCTTTTTTGACATTGAGTCAGAAAGCAAACTACACAACGCCGTCATCATTGTTAAATGGAAGGTTGCACTTTTTCCATGTAATCATGTCAGGGTCATGATTTTTGGTATAGTTTCCTTTCTTTATCACCTTTCTTCGTCACACAACACACACACACACACGCCATTAAACTCCCGTGAAGTGAACATTAGATATGTTGTTAGATATGTTGATATAGCACTCTAGGATGATTACTTTCATCACCTTTTCATACAGCCACTCTTGCTTATTATTCGTCATGGTAACACGGGTAGTCGTTGGGATGACACAGTAAACGAAATGAAGTAACATTAATTTAATTTATTGTGTGTACGTCTCATGTATTGTGTAAGTTTACAAGTGAAATATTTTTTTTTACAGGAAGTTAGCTTTACAAAGCAATTCGATTGAAATACCACTACCATGGTTGCTTTCATGCACTTTTTCTTGCGGAAATTGAAAGTCTGTTGTAGTAGAAGTTTTTTCCATGTATTTATGCAACTCCTCATTTAGAGGAAAACTCAAGTGAGCAAATATTTGTCGCGCTTTGTTCTGCTCAATATTGCATTGGAATTTTACAGCCTCCTTGATATCATATTATATTATTTAACCCGTATATCCTCTTCTGGTACTCTTCTTTTCATCTTTCCAATTAATGTGCCAGCCCGGAAATGAAAAGCTCACTCCGATCCCGCGGACTAAGCAAAATCCATTTCACCTTATAACATGAATGTTTGTCGCCGAATAGTTGTACCAAACTGGTTTCCTTTTTTTTTGCGCTTCCAGCAGCCATTACATTCAATATCTTTGAATGTAAAATTGCACGTTGTTTTAATTTTTTTGCGTGTTTCAGGGCTCTTCCGTTATCATTTCCTGACTTTTATACCATTATCTTTATGAACCTTGAAACTTTGGATATACATGACACCACGTTACTTCATGCGTGCAAATAATTTGAATAGAAGAAGTGTGTACACTGTACACTTTCTGCATGGGTAGTTCTCCCTTTCCCCATGTGACTTTACACATTTCCTCAAATATTTGCTACGTAAATACGAGAATATATAGGCAGGTATGTATATTCATATGGGATATCTATAGAAAGTTTTGACATGCCACAAAGTCCCATTTCAAGCTCGAGGTAGCGTCTTTCATGAAACCCAACAATGCTTTACAAGCTATTAGAGATTCCTGTGAGTATTACTTCAAGTTTCTTTTATGAAGGTAGTTTTTTTTGGCATGCTTCCTCATATGTCATCATCGTTAATATTACTGTACTTTTATGTTGAAATTTTTTGGACATGGATAAAAATAGAACGTTTGAGTGAAAGCGACAGAAAAAGTAGTTCATCTCAAATTACCTTAATAAATGCTTTACTGTAAAGCAAATATGCAAGAAATATCAGGATAAGTATTGTCGGTGGAATAAAAAGGAAGCTGAAGGAGATGATGAAACTTCAGTGGAGATCGCTTTGGTGGGGAGGGCTGCCGACTGGGGGACTGAAACAAAGATAACTCAGCCTAATTTCTTAAATAAATGACCGATGAATAACACCCTGTTGAAATTATTGAATTTAATAACGTTTACAAAAGAACATAAACCAACACAATTTAAAAGAACAAAGGATAATGGAATAAAAATAAGCGGGTAGTAGTTCTCCTGGCGAAAGATGAGGGGGAAGGGTAAAGAATTCTGGGCTGGGACTTGACTTTTGCTGACTGCTGCCTATTTGATAAGAAGGGAAGCATGTTATTCTACATAAGAAGTTTTCAGCTTCGGGCTAATAGGATGGGATAAATGGAATCATAGGTTCTGGCGAGAGTACTACAAATAGTCGTGGAAGCTGAATGGAAATGTTAAGTCAAGAATGGCATTGAGCAAATAGAGAAGCAATAACATACGATGCAAAGGAAATATCCTTATTTGCTTGATGTATTTACGTTTTACGATGTCGTTTTCACTTTTTAATACAAAATTCGTTATGATACTTTGATCTATGCATTGGTAAATATGGGGAAAATTTATTACCTTTTTTTGCTATTTGCGGTACATTTCTATGCGTATTTATACCTATTAAGGTATTTCCTATAATGTTATGTAGGTAGTAGGTAGGTATACATATTTGAGAACTTGCGATTTATAAGTGTGGAATGAACCTGTGCTTTGTAGCATTTTAGTTTGCCACTTGATAAAATATGTCGGAAAAGATAGGGAAACTGGATAGAAACTTGATACGAGCACAAATTGTGCCTGGAGTACCTTGTCACATTTTTCTGATCATTTAAAAGGACGCTATATCAGCTGTGCCGAAAATTTTTGGTGGGTGAGACACGCTGCGAGCCAAGTCAATTTTATGTCGGTAATATGTACAGTTTTCCGTGTCCATTGACAGAGTAAAGAAAATAGAAACTTTATGCTCTTTTCCTTCTATACCTCCATTAGTTTGCCTGATCGTTTGCAAGAGGGATTTAATAAAATGTTTAACATTAATTTTTTTAGACATATTTGTGAAGAGCTTTTGATTGACGTTGTGGATCCAAAGATTTTTCCTCCATGTTGTACTATATGTTTACGCTATATTTATCAAATGTATTTAATTCAGGATATTAGAACAGTTCACGAGTTGACTATACATATTCCTCCAAGGATTTAAACTCTTGAGAAGGATAGGATATATGTACATAAGAGGAAAAAGGATTAATAATCCTTGAAATAGTAATGGGAAACCTTTAAAGTAAATTGAAACTTGTAAATTTTGTACAAGTAGGGAGATCAATCCCTCCAGCACCTTCAAAACTTACATAACATTCACTATTCACTTTAAAAGCAAATAATAATTAATAAGTGTACTACAATGTGTGGCCTTGTGCTGAGCATTCCAATATGGATTCTTTGTGCATATATACTGTATTCAAAATTTCTTCAACATCGAAACAAGAAGAAAAAAAAAACCACCATAGTAGCAACATGAATTAATTGACCAACTTCAGAAATTTACGAATTATCATTGTGAAATATTTATGTACATAGACTTTATCTACTGTGATTTTACTTTTTGTCTTTGTGCATATATACTGTATTCATAATATTATTTTGTATAAAAAAATGCTACAAAAGAACATGTAATGTGCACAGCTAATTTGCTTGAGTGGTAATGGATTTAAAACTTGTTTTTGACTTGGAATTGAGAATGTGTCCTTGGTCTTTAACAAGGGCATAATACCAATTGATACGCAAACAAATGCATTGATGACAAATTTATGATAACACATAATTGATGTTTTTCAAATAGCAAACAATAATAGTCTGCCAAAAGTAAAGACAGGAATATTGTGCACTTCTAGCCTTCTCCTCAATAATAATATTCAGAACAAAAAATACCGGCAAACAAGGTTCACATTCATAATTATGATACGTAAAGTATAAAAACTTCTAAAATTAAAATGGGATGTTTTGTATGGAACATAAGAATGTTGGATTAGTTTTACTCTTTATGACTTTGCTTGCAATATTATATATATTGTATTTCATTATTACGTACTTGTTATGTGGATCCCAAGCTTCCAAAAAAAATTTTTCCAAAAAATTGTATGAGGCTCTTGGTTCTGGCCTGTATGTTTCTTCGTTAGTACTCTATCTCTTAGGTTGTATCGGCTTATTATACATATGTAAAAAAAATATGCATTTAATTGAACAGTGTATGTACATCTGCGAAAAACAACGACAACATAATAAAATACGTAATTAGTTGTATCAAATTATTACGCGTTCAGTATTCAATTACCGTTCTGCTCACGTAGGAGATTTTTCGGGAGTTGGCAGCATGATCCAGGCATTTTGGAAGCAAGCATTGGCTGATTGGTCCAATTATGATTTTCAGACTCAATTGTAATTCAACAGGGGTAACGTTATATGATGATGAGCTTATGCATAATGATATGAATGAGTTCCGTTTCGTTCACCACACTAATTTTGAATGAATGCATACCATTATTTTTTTCCTTCTGCTTTCTGGAATGTCTGTAAAGATAGTTTTGTTTGTGATTGCTACAATCAGATCCCGTGTCACGGTTAAACTGAAGCCCATCACAATAAAGGCTTTCATCGTGTCACTTAAGTTGAGTTGTCACGTAGCTGCATCCATATTTTAATTCCAGTCAGCATCGGTGACAACAAGATCTTTTTCTTCTTCTTCCACTTGTTTTTTGAAGAAAATATGTGCACATGTTTCTAGAAAATGCATTCATTGGAACAAATTATCCTTTTCATGTTCATGCTTTTTGAGCGCTGAATTGGAATAAAAGTTACACATTGAAGATTTTACTGCTCAATGCACAGGAATGGTACGATGAAAATCATTCTGTTTTGACGACTGGAGTAATGTACATTTTTGTCTGCCGCTGTGATTCTATAACATAAAACCTACCAGTATCTTTACTACCACGTTTCTTATGCATACTCATCTCAAACAATGTTATCTCAGCCTCAGACCCTTTATTTAGACTATGACCAATGTTATCTCGTTATTACCATGATCTGGAGATGATGATTACGTCCACAACCAAGATTATATGTTCGTCTATAAAAAGTAATGTGTCTAGTCATTCAGACATTTTTTTTTTTCAAAAAAAAATATGTTGTTCGGTTGGCATCAATTTCCAGCCTTAATTTTACGACGCTATTTAACTTATTGATTATTAGTTCCAGTGCCGAACATGGAAAGGGTACAGCATATATAAAAATAATAATATGGTAGAAGCAAAGTCCAATGATGCATGCAAACCTACGCATATTTATTTAAATATTTTGTGAACTTCAACTAGTATTTCATTCGTAAATTAGTTAGTTTGAATCATTTTGGGGGTCAATCTATGTACAACCTGCATTCTGCTGAGACTAATATGTTGTACATGTGTATGCAAAGAAATAAAAGACATAAATTAAATCATCCCAATAAGGCACTTAAAAAGTCATGTTACTGTCATCTCTGAGCATCCAATTTGGTACTGAATAAACCCAATTTAGCCATTTATTTTACACGATACTAGAAGAAACAAGACATTTGTTATTTTTGCCGTAGAGTGCGTTGATGAGTTGAAAGGAGATATTGATCGTAGGATTGATGATCTGGTTTTTTATATTTATTAGGTGTTTGTTAGATTTGTGACTTATGTAGACAGATTTTTTAGCTTTGGTAAATATCCTAAATTAATATTCGTTCATTCATGTGTCAAGTTCTACAAATCTACACAGACAAAAATTTGGTTAATCCAGTTGGATACTATGACCATTATGCATATGTATGGTAGCTATGTATGAATCTGAAATCTAACTTTTGTTATTAATAAAGTTCGTTGCCATCATCACGTCCTTGTCAGTTTACAACAGTCTGGCGATGTCGTCATTTTTTCTTCTTTCATTTTTACCATCCTTAATCCCATTACAATGGAATAAGGATTAAACCATGCATATATGCGTAAGAGAAACTTGCCACAAATCGAGACATGCAACATATATACATGTATAGGTTCATACCTACATGCGTTCATATAAAGGCTTTCTTTGGAAGACGATCACAGCATAGTTGACTGTGCACATCATAATTAAACTAATAACAATAACGAAACCATTTCAGGATGACACATACAATGTCGATCATATGCATATAAAAACTCTTCTCTTTTGATACTTATTTGCTTGCAGAAAACGCATTGACGTGTAACCAGCTTTACGCGTCATATGCAATGATGACTCATGGCAAATAAGTAAATGTCGCTTCTAAATTAAGGGCAACACTCTGGTGGCTTCCTCCCTCCATTCAATGCATGCATACAATAAATAAAATTTGGCAAAAAAAATAAGGTGAAAGGTAGAGAAATATAAAGCATATAGTATGACTATAATGCATTGCAACAATTGATAAATATGGATTTAAACAAAGATGAAACGCATGTGGAGTCACGCGGTCTATTAGCTATCCAGACACGAGGTATTGTCAGACAGGGGGAAACACGCGTTCAATAAATACTTAAAATAATCATTTGAATCACCTGCATCCCACAGGACAGGACAGGACGTAGGTAACATTTTTAGCATTATAAGCAGAAGTGAAATGAGCAATATTGATAAACAACTATTACGGCAAATTCTATTTTCTACCGTGCACTCAACCTACATGGAGATAAATTTAAGATGGTTGTTGGTTTGTACTTACTACTGTTGGCGTATGCATTCGTTCGTGTGTTTTTCGTTAATTGTTATCAATTTTTGTTCGGTTGTTATGTTCGTGACGATAAAACAAGAACGATTCATGTGGACAAAAAATAGGGTATAAATATTTATTTCTGAGCACTCCTGGTATGTGACGATTACACTACGACGAGGCTTATGTCAAACTGTTGTCGGTGAGCAAATAAGATGACAAGATCACATGATCCACCCACACTGATTGAGCATAACACACAATATGGTAATTACCTAGTTAAAAATGTCTGAAATATTCTAATGACTTTGGTTCCTTCTTATCTGTCGTCGTGGAGTATAAATGAACGAAAATGGTGAGGCTGGAATATGCAAGGAGGTGTGTTCGTTTACAAGTGATAATATGACAACACACTTTTGAAACTAAATAAATTACGTGCTCATCCCGATTTTCATTTTTAACCTTTGTCACTAAAGTACGTTTTGAGTTTTATTCGTTTTCATCCGTGGGTTTGTGTCAAAATATTTTCCTTGTCGTTTGACGTGTATTTCTCATCCATCCATGTCATAAATATGTAGTTACTGTAATCATCATCCCAGTAAGAAGCGTGATCCACTAGGCACGAATCATATCACATAACTTTATAATAACTATGCAACCTTATACTATGTGTAAAGGTTAACTTAATGTATGGGCATACAAAATTTACTTCAGAACTATTACTACATCATTAGGAATTGTAATAATATTACCTATTATTGGTTCTTTCGCATACACGTTTTATGGTAGTTCTGTCCCATTGAAAACGTTTAACAAGCGAAAGTTTCGAAATTTTCAAATGTTTCTGGCATTGATCAAAATTGTTTTTAATACTTTGTGTTGAATGTGCCAACTGACAGTTCAATTCAATTTTGGGGTGAAAACAAATTATTGAAAAGAATTCACGAGTCAACATTGCAGTTTAAAATTTTGTTTTGTGGAACTTATTCTTACTTATTCTTTGTAATGTAACTCTATGTAAAAATAACAAACTTTTTTAAAAGTATGTAGGTACGTATATAATTTTTAGCTTAACTTTCTACCGAGGACCTTGCGAGACATGACGCTTTAAATTTTCATGTTTTTAGAAGCTAGGGTCTGCACGCATTTACAACCATTGCGCACCCAGAAAGTAATGCTACTTTATACTAATTGTAAATAGCCGAACAAAGCCAAAGGGCTTGAAAATAAAGCTTAGCAATTCATTCTGATTTTCTGCGCCCTTCTGGCAGTATCATGCTAAAAAAATTCAGAAGACATATATTGTTTGGAATTTCAGTCCATGTGTCAAAAGACAACTAGCTCAAAATTAATTTTCTGCATAAAGAAAACACTTTTTGTCAAATTGCAAAATGTAACTATCATTGACTGTACAAATCAGGGCTGACAAGCTAAATGTTAATTTTTTGCCTTTTTACTGCAGAACTTCATAAAAACCGTAAGGCTTTGCCCTACATTAGCCATTACACAAGGTTGTATAGTATCATATCCCAAACTATCGTAGCTAGTTGGTATCTTCCCTAGCGACCGTATTTACTTGGCATTGCTGCCACTCCAATTTCTGTGGTGGGAGCATTCACCCACTGTGCCACATTTTCACCAGTTCCAAACTGCCTCCTTATGGTACGTTTGTCTGGTGTAGTGGGAAATAGTGGGGTGGTTGCAGAGCTCTGGGTTTTGAAGCCAGTGAAATCGTCGTCTTTGTAGAGAATATGCCTGTCTGAGCAAAAATTGTCTGCCAGTTTAGAGTTTGAATGGCAGAAGATAAAATTATGAAGAATATCTGTATGTAGAGTTTCCACCAAACATTTTAAGCCATTTTGCAGCCCCATTACCAAGAAATCCGATTCCACTTTCACCATGGGAGTATCATCCTCTAGGAGTGGAGCTGGTTGAAACCTCTTTATGTAACCATTGGAACCTACAATACAAGGTACATCAATCGAAAGTTTTTAACGAGTACGCGAGTACAACCCCAAACTCTATCGCATGAGGTGGAGCCCAACAATAAAACGGTCTTCTGGCCTCAAAGTTTGACCCATTTTGTTTAAACTTTTTACCACTGGGTGTACGCGGTGAACAACCTTTTTGCCATTATAGCAATTGTTATGCATACATCAATCGAAAAGTTTCGATAGCTAAAAACGATTCTACTGTTGAAAATTCGTGAGCAACCTTTTTAAATCACCTTGATGGTACTTACTTTAAATTTACTAATAGGACATACGGAAGTGTCAAAATCAATTTATATTCATTTTTCGAGTCAATAATAATAGCATACGATTGTATTGAGTTGCAAATGAATACTCCAATGGACGTGTTGTGTGCTTTCAAAGTAATTCACAAGTTGTATTTTTGTGTGTTGTGTTTTCACGTGATGTATGGAAAACAATGATGCAGTTAGTGGTATGATGATGTGCAAAACGAAAAAAAACCAGGTTTTTTTTTATCGAGTTCATTGCGTACAAACTTCAAGCCGAGAAAAAAGTGGCTTGAGTGAAGTTGAATGAACTCCAGCCAAAAGAAACACAAGAAGTCTAAAGATGAAAAGGCATGCTTACTTTAATTACTACATATCGCATTGTCTATAGTATGTACACACCCACTTATTGACATGTAGCGCGTAATGGCTGATACAAGCCTTTGATGATAATGATAGTGCACACTAAATTATATATAAAAACAAGTAAAGTAACTGGAGAACTATAGTAGATAGTTATTTGCTTGCATAACAAGTAAAAGCAGGAGAAACAAAGCGCAAATTAATGAACTTGACGATGAACTTTGATGCATGTCATATAAGTATAAATATGATGTGCACAGTTGAATGTGTGCTTTCCCCGTTGTCTTCTTGCTACCATCAAAGGAGAAATGCCAGGACTAGGATAATTTGTCCTGACAACAGCTCACATGTTTAGCAGCTAAACTTTAGCTTAACATTACTTAGCCTCATGAGTAGACATGCGATTGTGTGCCAGGACATATTTTTAATTCTTCTAGATTGGTTGCCGAGACTCGGATGTGCACGATACACATCTAGAGGACATAATAATATCAACTTAAATTGTCATATTTGTCATATTCAGTCAGTTTTTGTCACATGTCATATACATTTTACAAATTTTTGTCATTTTGTGTCATATTTAAAAAAAAAATCTGTAAAATTTCTAATTTTACACTTTCAAGTTTAAAAATTCGTAATTTTTTTTCAATAAACTGTCAATCATTATGTCTAACGTGACTACTTTGGGGTTATTTTGTGACACCCGAGATATGATCTCATGTCGCAAGTATATAACCTCTCAGTTAGTCTCAGTAATTGCGTTAACATTGTCATATTTGAGGCGATATTTCACTTATTAAGTAGCGTATGCTACTTTATGAATTTGTCGACTGTCTGTCTGTCTGTCCGTCCGTCCGCACGATAACTTTGAAACGCGTTGTCAGATTTTCTTAAAATTTGGTGTGTAGGTGCCTTAGGGCAAGACTAGATACTTTATTGATTTTCAGCGTCTCGCG
>JAHZNC010002223.1:0-24319 GCA_027744095.1 Zhuqinia jingwanae | reverse complement strand
AATTAATATTGGTCTCACGTTAAACTTTTTGATATACCTTTTAGTAGAATCAGATAGGCAAACTTAAGGGGTTAGAGTTAGTGTCAGAGCAGATCGTCCTTCTCTCTGTTAGGAGCATATATTTGTATATGCATAGTACAATGTACGTACATACATATATTATGCATTTATGTGCCCTTAAAAAAAGTAACCTACTATATACATGTATAGGTATAGGTAACAAATAACCAAAATTGTTGCTTTGCTGCTTGACTACTCTGATGAACTCATCTGTCGAAGAACCAGCAATTTTTCTGGGTAATGTATGGCCATGAAGTGTGTGTAGTCGAGCACCTTTCTTTAGTTTTCACCAAAATGTTCTCTTAGTTAAGTCAAGCCAGTTTCCAGATTTTCTTTTGGGAAAAGGATAAGGAAAACATGTAATTCCAACCGAGTCCGTTTCGTTCTACTCCAGTTGCTGTAGCTTTCTTTTTCTGCAAATTTCTTTCGTTTTTTGCTATATACTCATAGAATGGTTACCTTAAAAGGATTAGGAATCTGGTGGAGCGGAGAGGGGAAAGAACCTGGTTTGTTATTTGATACTTTTGTAATTTTCACTGTGCACTTTATGAGGAACATAAGCACATGGGATAATATATGACCCACCACAGAAGATGTTGATGGTTGAGGTGCATTTTTTTGTTTTTATTATGCTAGCTAAATATATACATACATATCTACATAGTACATACACATAATCCTAGGTATGAGGTATATATAAAAATATATTATATTAGAAAATGTGTCATTCATTGATTCAGACAAGAAAGAGGAGAAAGCACAGGCAACCCATGCTATGTAGAAAGAAGAAGAAAGTTTCAGTCAAGTCAATCCAAGTCGCTCCTCGGCTCATCATGTAGAGATATATTATCCCATTTTCTACGTTCATTTACCGCCGCAGTTTGGTATACTAACTGCATAGTAGTAGCTCAATTTTGGAGCATGTCATAGTCACGACGTGATGGTGATGATGATAGGATATGTGATGGGTATGCCAAATATAATTTGCACTACTACATATACGGTAAATATATATATATTATACACCGCACCGTACCAATCGCGCTTGCTGTGAGAGCAAACGGAATAGAAGAAACCGGAAAGTACATATATATAGGAAGGGAGAAAGGATAGCCAAGTCAAGCGTGAAATATAAAGCAGTTGTGTGGCCGATGGGATGTGATGAGGAGATGGAAAAGGAATGGGTGAAGTGAATATAAGAATCGGCTTATTGTGTTGTGCAGTGATAATAAGTAAGGTTTGAAGGTCTCTAGACGTTCTATAATTGAAGTGTATAATACTTACGTCTCACGATGTGTCTCTGTTTCTGTTAGTCAACTTGATTTGCTTGTCAGAAGAAATACCTGCATCCTTGAAACTTAAATACTTGTACACAAAGACTCATTCTCATTTTCATTCTTCGTAGAAATAGAGTTGAAAAGAAATTATGAATATACATACAACATAGGCAGATCTTCATTCATTGAACGATCCCCTATTTTGGGAAAGGAGGACAATTCGAGTAGTAATGCTTTTTGCGTTTGTTGTGTTAAATTGAGTTTGAGCCAACTGTGTGTTAAGTCAAGTACGGGCTTCTTTTTTCGGTTCTGATTTTCTAAATTCTTCAACTTCCAGCCAAGTCAAATCACTTATGATGATCATATGCAGAGAGAGAGAGGAAGAAGAAAGCTAGATCCACTTGATGGTTATTTTTGTGTACTCTCCTGTAGCTTGGTTGTGTGCTTTGGTCGTGGTCATGATATGAAAGAAATGAAGGAGAAGGAAAAGTACTTAGTAATCTTATCACTTTTACTTTACTTGTTGGTTGGGTGATGACACATGCAAGAAAGTGGTATTTTTTGTTATGTGATCTGCTGATATTGGTTCGCTGTCTGGTGTGATGGCAGTTGATTTAACCTGATGGTAATGGAAATGGATGTAAGCCTGCATGTGTGTGAAACCCAATGCAAACTTTTCACTGAAAAGGGCGAGAAAAGTTCAGAGAAAAATAAGCTTGACTTGGCTGGGCTAAAAGTGGGAATGTACGTTGGTATGCATATACTTTTTCCAGTAAATGGCACAACATATGGTATGTTATGATTATATGTAATATAAAATAGTAAAAATGAATCAACCAGTACTGAACCTCTCTGCGTGGAGTGGTGAATGTGAAAAATGGGGGTTAGTCGGGAAGTTTGTATTGACTTGATAGGACGGATGATTTATATAATGTGTATATATGTACATATTACATTATAACGGAAGTACAAGTAAAGTTAATATCATATCTCAACTCAAACACAATCACACGTGCACGTGAAAAGTTGAATTACTATTTTTCTATTTGGGAACTTTTCTTAGAAATTTTTCCTCGGAATCTTGTTAAACGCAAAGAATTTTCTCTTGGTCATATTTCCTTTTTAATACCTTCCTGTTTGTGTGTCCCCCTTTCATTTTCATTCATTCATAAAGCTGAGAAGCAAACAAAAAATTGCGGTGGAGTTTCGATATTTTGATATCCTGTGCCAAGTCAGTCAGTCAGTCATTTGCGGTTTCTTGCGTTGTCGTTATTCCTTTGTACTCGACTCATTTTTCCTTTTTTGAATGTTGTCTTCATTTCGTATGGTTTGTTCTCAGAATGAACATAAAATAGCAATAAAACTGCCAGGCACTTTCATTGTAGGTTTTCCATTGCATTACTTCCATTATACTGCCATTTTAAATGATCAAATCCCAAATGTAGACCAGGTGTTTTGAATGACTGGTTCACGATTCTTTTGTTCATTGACATTAAAAGCATTAACAGCAGATGCCATATATTTTAATGAGTGAATGAATCAAGTCACTTCACTAAACAAATGAAGTGTGCCTATATAGCAATTCCAGTATTTTCAAAGATTTTCATGAGAATAAGATATGCATTTTGTGTTGGAACGAGAAAGGGCGTTGGCGGTTCGCTCTGTTCTGAGGAGAAAGCTGTTTAAAAAATCTTTGTGATTCTATGCTGATTAGATTATACATGACTACAAAATTTACATACCAAATTAATGCTTCCTCTTGATTTCTTCGTCGTCTCGTTCTTGAGAGTACGCACTAGTACCTTGCATTATTACAGATATTGTAAATACACATAAACAAGTGCCCACTTTCCTTAATTTCTTTTGCAAATATAAATAAATATGTATGTTTTTTTAGCAACGCGAGGGATTGGTTGAAGCATTGTGAAGGTAATTACAAATTAGCAGATCTATAAAGCAAATATTCATATGTAAAAGTATGCCATATACAAAAGGCATTCGTAGATGGGTTAATACAATCATGGTCGATCCAGTCAGCAGAGTATTCTGCGTATGACGAATATTAATATCCATAAAGCTACTGATCTATGTTAATGGTGAAAATAATCTTGCCATCGCCATGATATCATTGTATGTGCATTTGAAACTTCTACTCTTGCATTAACTGTTGGACTGCTTATCTAAAAATTCGAATTTGAGTTGGTCCTATTTTGATAAGTCGTGCAAAATATTTGATCTTCAGTTGACCTTGAATGGAGTATGAATACATTTTATGTAACAAATCCAAAAATGAAATAAGAAAAGACCTTCCCCATCTTGTTGGGTTGCTTTTCATTCAACATTTTTCTTTTGAATGGATTGTTGATGAAAAGTATTTTAAAGTTTAATCTGTGAAAAACGGCAGTAGGTTATTTGTATGCTTATAATAATATAGAAATTTCATTGATCGGTCGATGCGCACAGGTAGGTGTAGTTGGCGTAGTATATGTATATGTATATGATATACAATAATATGGTCACATAACTTTCATAATTTCTTGAAATTACATGTACAATTTCTTTTCCTAATTTGGTAGAAGTTCATTGTGGTTGGCTTCCAGTTGTTGTTGTAGGTTTTGTGTAAATATCAGAGTAAGCCCTAATTCATTGAATAAGGCAATGAATCGAAACAAATACAATAAACTATTTTTGTATATTAAAGCTTATTACGATAACTGAAATTTATTTTTAGTGCTCTCAACATCTTCAAATAATTAACTCTTTATGAAGCCATATTTTATACTGCCAGCAACAATTTCTAGGAATGTGTACATATATCATGCAACTCATTTCTATATTTAGACCGTGCGTTCACTCTTCTTATTCAACAGAATCAATATAATGGATTGGATGTGCAAACATTAAATGCAAATGGCTGCTCGCTCTTAAAAGCTCTCATTGTCATTACATTAATGGAACTTTTTAAATAATAATATGTAATGATGAGCTTGACTATCAACAACAGCATATGAGGAGAAGTACTTATTTGCTGTAGGATTGTAAAATACAAAATACATTCAAAAGTCGAAGGTTGAGCAAGTTTCTTTCAATAAAAATAAGATTGGAAAAAATGATATGGATCTCGACCTGGTCCGTCGAAAGCTTTTCCGCTTTCATAACATAGCGAGAGCACATGGCTCAATTCTTGGGTGAGATTTTCGTATTTCGTTAAGGCTTATCTTAGAACAGTTTAAAATATAAATGTAGAGTCCATGTTTAAGCCTTCGTAAAATGCGTATTTCAGAGTAAAAGTAAACTGTAAACTTTTATTAAGTGTGTAAACATTTTATTACTGCATCAATTCGATAGTTTTTATTAGGCGAGTATGTATTCGCATTTTTAGTTTAAGTTNAATTCGATAGTTTTTATTAGGCGAGTATGTATTCGCATTTTTAGTTTAAGTTTATACAATGGCTGGATGGGTCTATTATGGTTCTTAATTATTGTACACTTGTCATTTTATTTTGTAAAAACGCAATTAAAATATATACAAGCAAATTATTTATCTCTGTAATAAGAGTAGGTCCCGCAAGTACTGTTTAGAGTTGTTTATTTTATAGGATGCGGAAGAATTGAAATACGTGTAATTTGCAGGAATATACATGTTTTCTATGGCGTTCGGTTAAAAATCTTGTTTGCTTATTTTTCCGTCATTTGTTATTTGTTATAATGGGAAATTATTCAGCTTTCTTGGTTTTATATTGTTGTGGTGCAGTATCGGTATTCGGTATCCTGCGTCATAAATGGACTATCTATGTTATACTCTGCTGATTGTGAGTGGAGAAAAGCTTATATTTATCTTTTATCGCCTTCATCTCTAAATTTGTAATTCTCTATAAAATAAAATCTTTAAAGTATTTACTCTATCTTCTCGTGCATGCTATCAGCACTTAACCCCCTACCCTTTTTTAAGTGTAGTTCAACGTTTTTGCAGTAATGCACGTAGCATAATTGTTTTGCAATTTGTAGGCTATATTTTAAATCTTGAAACTGTGTATGAATTCTTGTAGTCATTCTAAAAGTTTCCAATTTCAAATATTTGATGTGATTTACGCAGATATAATGAGATGGGGGCATTGTTAGATAAGCCCAAAACCGAAAAGTACAACGAGCATGGAGACTGGAATGGGCTCCGATACGGTCTCGCCAGCATGCAAGGCTGGCGGATCGAGATGGAGGATGCCCATTGCGCCGTCATGGGCCTGCCCGGATCCCTGAAGGAATGGGCTTTCTTTGCAGTGTTTGATGGTCACGCGGGTGAGCGGGTCTCCTCGCACTGTGCAGATAATTTACTAGAGACTATAATACAAACGGAACAGTTTTCCCGGTACGCCAACGAGGAGGATGTGTTCTATGGATGAGATCAAAAAAGGAATCAGAGATGGTAAAAATAATTAAACCTAATTACACATTTTTATCATTATGATTATTGTTATGATTTTTTCTTCGTTTTTTATAATTTTATTGTTTTCTTTCTCGGCAGGCTTTTTACTTCTCGATGATAAAATGCGAACCATCCCCGAAATGGCAAGTGGAGAAGATAAAAGCGGATCAACTGCAGTATGTGTGCTAATTTCCCCCTCTCATCTCTACGTTGCCAACTGCGGCGACTCACGCGCAGTAATGTGTCGGAATGGTAGGGTTAGTTTTTCAACTCAGGATCATAAACCAATCAATCCCGCCGAAAAAGAGAGAATTCAGAATGCTGGTGGCAGTGTAATGATTCAGAGGTAAAGAGAGGAAGATGCAACTATAGAAGAAAAAAAGTAACACCAAGCATGAATTGATTGAGGATTTTTTATTCTACTTTATAGAATGGTATGATGATGAGATGCTGAATTAGGCTCATCATCATCTTCACCAGAGATGAGATGATTATTGTATCATACCTTGTACTGATGATACATGATCTCAGTCAACTTTTTATCCTTTCTATTTGTACTTATATTTGCCCTGTGTGGTGAGTCGTAGTTAATACGAATGAAAAAAGTCACAGTTTCTTTGCTACATCCAACTCTTATAAACATACATTTATACTTACGCACGACCTATTACAATTATTGTTTTTTTCTGCATGTTTCAGGGAAGTCGCGATAACATGAGCATCGTGCTAGTAACATTTCCTTCCTGTCCTCCTCCGGAGGACGATGCAGCACAGAGAGAAGCAGCATTGGAAGAGCTGCTTAAAAATCGTGTTACTGAATTAGTTAACGAGTCGGGTGGCGCTATTGAACTTCCTCATATATTACAAACCCTTAGCGATGAAAATATATCAGACCTGCCTCCAGGCGGTGGTCTAGCTGCCAAGTATGTGCCATCAAAATTGTAATAATTAACCATATGATGACGATTAATGATGATGTAATTCATATTTTATGTTCTTGTAGAAGACCTTTTATAGAGACGGTGTACAAATCCTTATGTCCAAACAGCGCCGACACAGTGAGTCCATTTTTCTACAATACTTGAATTTGCTGACAAAAATTTGTCTGAAGTCGTTTTGGTAAATCTTTGTTTCTTCTTAGAATGAGCCCTAGATAACTAGAAAAATGCTGATGATCAGATTGAGTGAGACAGAGAGACAAAAAAGGAACACAAAACATACAGCTACAAAAACACATAGACAGAGAGAGAGCGCGCGAGAGAAAAAGAGAATGGATGATGATGATCGTGATCTAATGAGAGAAAATCAGTATATCGTATCGCGTTAAATCCCTTCTTAGTTTCCTCCTACTACATAACATCCATCCACCAACCTGCATTGATTGTTGTAGTCCCTTCTCCTTACTTTTGGAAGCAGTGATGCTGAAGGAAAAACTACGGAAAATCTGTCTGGCTCTCTAGAATTAAAAAAAAATCACGTTACGTTATATACCTATATATCATCAATCATCACACTTTAACTAAATACATTATTTAACTTTGTATCCTTTTATTCTTCTAAAAGATTATATACATACACATATTATGTACACTATCACTTTGCTATTACGATCATTATTATTATTACCTAATATTATTTCATTATGCATGCACAGACGCAGAAAATAATAGAAAAGCCCAACCCATGTTGTATTGTTTGGTTTTTTGTGCTACCAAAATTATACTTTTTAATTTGTCAGAGGAAATTACGGTATGGATTAAATTGTTACAACTTAACTAATATTGTAATGTACGAGAATATGTACGTAGTTTTAAATTGTAAAAGTGGACTGATTGTGAATTTATGAAATGAAGCTTTAAAAAAGAAAGCAAAACCAAGTAACGACATTTTTTGGTGTTATGTATATGTAAAAAGAGAGTTGAAAGTTTAAACCGAAAACTTATAAATATCATGATGATATACGAAAAAGATTGACAGTCTGGATTGTTTTCCTATCTGTAATACATCCATACTTATTATTATTATTATTAACATAATGTAATGAATATTCTTATTAATATTATAGTAATTAAATTCCCATTATAAGGACCTCTAATAAAGCCCGTCATGTATAAAGTGGTCGTTCAGCCTGCCGTTTGGCTGTTCGTTCACACTTTATACCGCTCAGAGGCTTCAACCATTTTTTGTTTAATGTGGCACAAAGGTTTCTTGAGTTAAAAGGGTTAAATTTGTATTCATTTTCAACTCAATGACAGACATAGCCCACCCCGAAAAACTAGAGGTGAAAATATCCTGGTCACAGATTGTAATCTACTTTTTTTTATTTTCGACATCACAGGTCAATCCCATTTAGATGAGGAGCTGAAAAACTATTTTGTCATTACAATCGACAAGAGTTTACTTTTATTTAATTGTAAACTCTTTCCAGTAGTTGAAGAAATACAACAAAATTACACGAAATTTTCCCTGCAGCGGTACTTCCTTATGGAGTTTCCACATTACTTTATTACTACATTACTAAAGATGTAAGTACACCTCTGCCCTGTACAATACACATACTTTTTTTGTTTTTATAAAACGAAACTAACTGTTCAGTAATCATAATATAATTAATTGTTACTTTTGCACAAAATATTATTGTTATTAATTTTACGACACACGTACATCATTATCAATTTATCTCAGCGCAGCGTGACATTGTTTTGTCCAGCTTAGGGGGAAATTTAGGAGAAAGAATGTTTTGTCACATCACACACAAGCTTCCATATTTAAGCAAGTGAAAAGATGTGTTGAATCAAGGTACTGAATGTAGAAAGCATCAATGAAGCACATAGTACTTCATTGATGCTTTGTTCATTACCTTGTGTTGAATAAACTACCAAAAAAATTCACGAGAAGCATTTACTTGAAAGCATAAAGAAAGTGAAAGAAGAATGACGAAATTTTTCAAGTCATACAAATAATCATTTTATTGTATTTAAAACCTAACAAACAGTGTAATATCCACCCACAAATATCAGGTGTCGGTTAGTATAAAAGCAGCAGGGACGCAATCATTTCCTTCATTGTTGCGGAACAAAAAAAACCGTACTTTTTAGTTGGGGTTCTTGAACCTGTACTGTGTACTAATGTTCTTATCATTGTTATATTTTTTGTCTAAATAATAATAATATTGAGTCAGAAGATGATTAAACGAGAAGAAAAGAAATATATTATTATGTCAACAACAAAATGGACTACTATACGCTATATATAAAAACATTATTAGTGAGATCAACACATTTTATGTATGTCCCAATTTCTTTGTAGTTTACAAGACAAAACAGGATATTATATAAGAGCATACATACATACATGCATGTAAAGTAGATAAAGTGTACTAAAATATATACCTATATATAAACATATATTTTAGATGTCTCATATATATATATATGTATATTAGAACAACTAATCAACGTAAATATTAATTAGGTCTGGTACTATATAGATTGATTATTATACAGTGTATAAATAATTATACAAACGTAATTATATTTTTGCCGTCATGAAAATATAAAACCGTCGTGTTTTAGTTAGGACAATAGTTTAAGATATACATATATGTTTTCCTGCATTTTTCTTCTTATTAGAAGATTTTTTTTGTTTTTCATGCGTGACGAGTGTGAACGTAAAGCGCAAAATGAGAGATATATATATACATGTACACATGTTGCGTAAGAATGTGTAACAAACAAAATGTCCAAAAAGTAGCTTTTTCGAGATTCGAGAAAAACAGTTTTTTTCTTCTCATGAAAATCTACCAACATCACCAAAAGATTATAAAGTCCATATGGGCTACTTATAAAATGCAGATGTCAGGGACTTTAAAATAATATAAGTTTATTATGATTATGATACGATGTAGGATTTTTTTAGGATAATTCAAAAAAAAAAAAAAAAAAAAAGAAGAGAACGGCTACGTTAGTCTTACAGTTCAGAAAGGATTTTATCGGACCTGAGGCTTTTAATGTTAAGGGTTATAATACATAAATTGATAGTTAATTCCAGTGTGTATTCAATTTTTTGTGAATGTTATGATGATGGCGTTTTTAGATGGAATGTTTCAGATTTGGAGTGTTGTGTACTTATGTATTGTAATAACTATAAGGGTAAAAATGATGATCTATACTACTTCTACACTTGTGAGTTTAGTTTTTAAGTAGACTATTTTTAAAAACTTTAAATCTATTGAAAAGTGTGGGCTATTATATATTTCAGGTGATTGTGTACTTCAGATTGAAAGAAGGCATCATATTGAATATTATGAAAAAAATAAATATTTTTCCTCTCTTTTTTGGTGTGAAATAATAGGGAATGAATGACGGGTGATGATTATGATTATAATATTACGTAACAACACAACATAAAAAAATACTTATACATAAAGATAACTTTATTATAACGATAATAATAAATTGTTATAATTATGTGTGTTATTAGATATAAGAACTTTTTTTGATTATGTATTCTTTACTCCTGTTATTATTTCTTTAAGAACTAAGCTAAACTATTGCTAAAATAGAAACTATATATCATCAATAATTATTATAATGATGAATTAAACTGATCATTTTAGTTATCTAAAATGATGAAACTTCTGGTAGGGTAGAATTATTATAACTACAAAAATTATACATTACATATATACGTATAAATAAAATTATTATGTCTATTACAACTACAAAAATATGTAACTGAATAAACGTAAAATTGAATATGAAAAATTGATGTCTATCCGATAATCGCGTTAATATAATCGAAAGCTATAAATACTACATACTATATATTATTATATATCGTCATATAATGTACGTACATACGTACAACATATATATGGACACTTTATTGTGTTCGCTATTCATGAAGAAATATTAAGTAATATGTGTATAAAATTTAAATCGGCTAGTTACTATTTGACAAAATAACGGGTGTACGTTTAAAAAGTTGTATTTAACTATATATATGCTTATTTTGTGTTTTATTTTTTCAAAACAAGTAACCTTTGACCTTCCAAAATATATACCTGCAAATCAAGTAATTTAAATTATTATGAAAGAGTATAAATTTTTCAGAACTGCATAAAGTAGGAAAAGGATTTTTTTTTCGTCTTTTTCACAGTTATTTTTCACTGATTAAATCTGAATTATGCATATTAGTACACACACACAGTCCATTACGATGGATGTAGATGGATGGATAAAAGATAATCAAAACATGTCGATTTGTAAGTATACTTTGTTTGTTGGAGTACCGATTTTTAAAATAAACCAAATTAGGAAATGTACATCAAACATTTTTATATGCAATTTTAGATATGATGGCGCAGGCTTGAAAACATTTTTGTTAAATACATAAATACCTACCTATATACATACACACACACAAACAAAGACTACATAGAACATGAAACATCTTTCTGATAAAAGGACAAACTTTTTATTGCTTCGTAAGGATAATAATAATCTTGTAGGTTAATACAGACCTATAGTGTTGAGCATTTTTGATGTTGGGTGTTATTAATGGTGCATAATTTTGACAGCAAAATGAACTGAACTTCCATGCAACTTTTTATAGAATACATTCTTAAGAACAAACAGTAAACACAAACTACAAACATACAAAATAAAAAGGATTACTTTTGATGGCAACATGTATGTACACTTGAATATTATATTTCCATTTTCCACACAAATCTAACAAAGAAAAAAAAAGAAGCGAACAGCGGTATAGCATTGTTTCAGTTCACACACAAACTTTGTATTTAATAGATATAATTTACTTCGTTCGCTAAGCTTTCTACTTGATACTGATGATGAGCGACCGACCACATTTTGAAATGGACTTTGTACCCGTCAAAATATTCATTCAATTATTCAATGGACAGGAAATTCCAATGTTATACGAATAAAATTGACAAACACAAATGAATGTTTTGATACCTTCTTAACTTGTAAGAAATTTTTAGCAATTAAATTAAATTTATCGACAAAAAATAGTCGATTAATGCCGTTGTTTCTCAACTCCTCGAGACCGCATGATGATGAGTGAAGGGCAGAGTAGGAGTCATTAGTCAGTAGTACTTACGTACGTGGAACACGGCACGCGTATTGTAGATAACAAATACAGTTTTAAAAAAATGTAGTGTAGCATTCATTGACGAATTTTATGTTTAAAGTAGGTTAATTTTTGTAAGCTTCTACTAAAGATCTTGCGCAGGTTATTGAATGGCAACCGTCATAATCCTAAGTTTAATTTTCTTATTATTTTTTCTTAGATGGGGACAAATGTGACATCATAGATGTAAATATGGGCTGTAAATAATTACTAATTGTTGTCACGTATGTAGAAGTAAGTTGTGCGTATTTGGCCCAGCATGTATGAATAATAAAAAAATTACCCATTTTTAAGAAAAATTAATTATTTGCTTTAAAAAAAGGAGTGTACATTTAGTACGTATTAAGTACGCATGGTACTTAATACATGTAAGAATGTTAAGTGATTCTTACGTTAGAAATAAATTGTAAGGGTTAAAAATACAAGGGTTTAAATATGCCCTTATAAATTTTATGTGTAAACCTGTCGTCCTCATAACAGTAAAAAGTATGTCTATGTTATTTTATGAAGGTACATGTATGCATGTTTGCGAGCGGCATTAGATAAAAATGTAAGTATGTAACCAGATTTGTGTTTTAATTATAAAGGATTACGGGAGAATAATTTAATAAACGTGATCATTGTTTAAGAAACGAAGAGTTTTTACTGCGAGCAGCACCGTACGCTGAGCATTTTTTATGCATTTGCAAATTTTCACAAATTAATCTGCATGGATGGCAGAGTAAAATGAGTTGCAATAATATAAACCAATATTATTGTTACACTTGTCAATTTTTATCTTTTGAAATAGTTGACCATATCACACCCACAATTGCAGTATGGCGTCAGTGACAACTTTTCATTGGCACAGCAAGGATGCTCTTGGTTTGGATTGAAAAAGTTGGCTTTAGCTTGCTCCTCTTCCATTTCCCGTTGCTTCCCCATTTTTATGTCACATTTAAGTCGGTGTTTCATTTCCATTTGTTCTTGTTGATATTGAGGATCGCAATATTTGGAACCCTCACAAACAATATTGCTACAACGGTTCATTTCTTCTGCAAGAGTGGTCCAACCTTGTCGAGGATATTCGATGACGCCACGGCACGGATACATGGGGAGATTTGGACCACAGGAGAGGTAGGTTTGGTCACATTGCTCACGTAGCTTTTCTTCTGGGGTTTTGTTATCGTCCGGATTAAAATAGCCAGCGATGAAATTCGTTCGGCAAGGGAACTCACGAAGAATACATTGGCGTTCTGGAGATATTTCTTCTCTAAAAGTGGAAATATGTACATTCGACAGTTTTGAAATGTGGAGTTATCTATATCTGGGTATGATTTGTTAATATGCATATGATCATGTTGTTTCCCTACGGAAGCTCAACAGCAATAGGATACTCGGGATCCAGTGGCTCAATCACCATTGGGTCTGGGCATTTGGGACAACAATTTCGTACAAACTTTTGGTATTCTTCACAAGCTTCCTGTCGTTTAGCTTGCGCTTGCTCTTCTGGAAAGCAGTCCAGGTTACATTCTGGGAGTTCTTTGGGTCTCCGGAATTTTGGAGTTGCTCTTTGCGTAATAGATAGACATGATGAGTAAATTTGAATTAAAATACTGCTTAGGTCAAAAGTGTTATACATACTTACTGACAACATGGTCCACATCTCGCTGGTCTTTCACATGGATCATCTGTCCTACCGTAAGCATCAATGAGTGCATCCCTTCTGGGATAAAATGATCTTGGAAAGGGGACCCACCTACGATGTCCTAAATGTTTACATCCTGCAGTACAGCCAAGAGTAGGGTTGTAGCCTTCCATTTTATAACCTTGATGCTGAAAAACGTGGTATGCTTATATTTATTTTGTAAACTGTGAAAAAATGAATCTGATAATAAAAGATTGGTTCCAATTTGGTTTTCTGTTATTTCGTTAGAAAATTTCATTCAACTACAGTAATTCTTACACCCGCTTTATAGTAGTTGGATGCATGGTCATGGTGATGCTATGATATAATAACATTATTTGTTATTTCCTCTACTAAATCCACCATTGGATCTGCTGCTGACCTCGCCGTCACCCATAGATAAAACATGAATTCTTTTGTCTATGCCGTCACCAGAAAACATAATAAATATAAGAACATTGAAAAAAATCATTTCTTTGTCGCCTTTGCCGTTGAGACCTTGGGACCCTGGTCAAAAGAAGCTATAACTCAGTGTACCTCTTTTATTTTTCCTTTCTGTGTCACCAAACTTTTTTAAATTCACGTTCGAATAAATTAGCGTCCATAACATTATTTATGTTTAACGATCACAGTTCAATGGCATAATGGCACAGCCTTCTCATAATTAATTGCACATAAAACTGTTCTCCAGGTACACGGTGATGGTGGTGGTACGTGCCTGATGTCACTTCCTACAGATAAAAGCCCTTTATGATATACGTAAATACATCTAGCTTTTTAGGGATAAACGGATGTGATGTACTATGTACGCAGTAGTCATTTTCTTCTGAAAATCTCTTGGGTGCAATGATACTGCGTACCTTTGTTTGCAAAAGAAAATGGTGGTAAGCTAAAGGACTATATATTCAATGCAATATGCTCAATGTTGTTGCGGGGATCTTCCATAAATATTTTAATGATATATAGTTATATGAAAGATTCCACTAATATTTTCAATGCGACCTTATTATACCCACAAAAAAACCATGTTCATTTTCAGAGTAGCGAACATCATGGTACCACCACCGTCATTACGACATATGTATAGCGAATTTTATGTTGTGTACTTACCTGTCATTATCACTGTCATTACACCAAATGTTGGTCTATTATTGTATATAATATGTAGATGTAAGGTATTCACAGACTGATACTACCTTAAAACAAGCTGTGATTTAGACAGTGACAAATATACATAATATATTATAATGTTACGTTATATAATGAAAACTAAAAGAAAAAGTAAATGTACATCTTATATCTGTATTTAACTTTCTTCTTTTCACTGGAAATCCGCAAAGTCAACAGCCAGCATATACAAACTTCATTCCTACCTTTAGCATCCCAAACAAAGTCTGCTCTTTGCGTATTATGCAGCATCTATATTTCTTTTTTATTTCTTCAGTCTCATCTTTCCCATTCACCAGACAAGCTACACGTACTGATACATATATGGTAGCTAGGTAGACTCCAGCCACTAGTATCTTGGTTATTGCTGACTTATTACTGGTGTGAAATGGAAACTGTATTTTTTTAAATCGTTATTTTCATAATCATCAATGTGATCACATTTCTCTTCCTCATCATTTTGAAAATACAAAATACATGAGTCAAGGAAATACAGCAACATAGAGAAAAAACAAAGAACCTTTCAAACCTCTTTCATGTACACAAAACAGACAGGGAGTCTTCTTACCTGTGAACCCTTCCATTTTTCATGATGAAGATGATCCCTTTCTTTCTTTAAGTATACGCTTACCCTTACTTCATGGTTGGAGCAAGAAAAAGACCAACTGACATTATACTAACAACAAGCATCAACTAAAATCTCAGGTAAGCAAGGCATGAAGAAATGCGGATAACAACCCGACTGCTGCTTGTACGTTTTACGTACAGCAGTTGTTGTTTTCATCGTCTGCTTCTTCTTGTCTACTGGAGGCTGGAACTCAACGTGTCATCATCATCATCATCATCAAGTGAAGCATTAAACCATTCAGTTATATCCTTCCCCTTCTTATTTTCCATCACCTTTTGCAACACAACATACTTTTTTCCTGTGTGCTACGCTGGTAAAAAGGGAAGCAAATTACGTAAACACTTCTTCATTCTTATTTTTTATGGTTAGCGTGAGGTAAGAAAGGACAAGAATTCTACATGGTGGTGTATGTAGTGTAGCTACATATTATGATTCTTCGTGTAAATAAAACAGGATATCACTATTCTCTTGTGATATTTTATTTCAACAGGAAAATGTGTTCCCCCAAGAAATATCTATGCTGGTTGCAATGTTATTAGTGCGTACAAACGCAGCAGGTAAGTGGCTTAACAATAAAAAGGATGGCTATTTCGTGCCATTACGCATCAAAATTACACATATGTATGTAAAGAAAGAATATAATTTCATATGACAAAACTTGGTTTGACATTGCATGCATCGAAAAATGTATAGATACAACTGATAGTTCTCAATTTTTACCTCTCCCCCGTGTTTCGCTCACTGGAAGTTCAAATGAAAAGAATATTATATACGATACATATAGTAAATTCGCCTAAAAACTTACCCAAATACTAATCTACTAACAAAACACACAATTGGTAATAATGACAGTAATTTCGGCATTATTCTTGGGGTAAAATGATGGTACGAGTTTCAGGAGTTTCCCAACAATACACATGGTATGTGTGTCTTTGTGTATTCAATTCTCTGCTCACAGCACAGGTAAGCTTAAGCACTTGTGCGCTTACGAGCTCTCCAACAAACAGTATCATCATCACCATGATCCTTATAACCACCATATAAGCCATATAATCAATCTAATGTAGTACAAATATACAACAATAACTATATCGTAAATATAATCAAACATCAAAAATGGGTTTTCCACATGCATGTACATATCTTCCTACGCATTTTGTTTCCTCCTGTCTACTGTGTTTGTGTAGTATAGTGGGCACTTTGGCACTACACTGGTAACGTTTCCAGTTAAAACACTTTCGGGATAGAGTTACGATTTACGTGCTTCGGAATCATGAAACTCTGAAACCAATATTCAGACTTCTAACATGCAAAGCTTTGTTTATTCCCTGTTTATGACAAATAGGAATAAAAAAAAGCATCATGCGTGCGGATAGTCATCGTCATCATCATAATATATTACCCATTACCAACAACGTTATACGTTATACGTGTACATGTTCATTTCTCGTGTGATGATGATTGTGTAAAATGGTAAGGGTTGAGTTTTGAAGGGAATTCTCAGTTCCCTGTCAGCAGGCATGAATGGATGGATAAGATGAGGTAAAATTGTGGAAATGGAAATACAAAACAGAGCAACGGCTCATCATCCTAGATCACCACACTATTTCTTATCCTCTTCATACGTTTTACAACCAATCCACTCTAGCGCTGTTGCTTTATGATTGCTTACCTTTGGTGTACCTGTATTTGTATGCATTGTTATCCTTACGTGATGTTTACAATATTACGTGTACATTTCTCGATGCATCTGCGTGCACATTCACATCTTTTTTCTCTCTGTTGACTGTTGCATGAATTCAAAACGTTCCTCCTCCACCGCACATTCAGCAGAAGCAACAGCAGATAAATGTAAGCATTTTGAATAATACTTCGAAGTCATCATAAATGAAAAACACCTTTAATGATAATCATATGATGATGATGATGATGACATGCTTGATGCTACTGAACAAGAACATTTAAGTTGCACTGAACACTTGAAAATGCTGAAATGCATATCGCTGGTGCTCTTGCTAATGCATGCGTATGCCCATATACTATTTAAACAAAAAAGAGTTTAAAACGCATTCCATATGCCTACACATACATGATCCTCAAACAAAACATAAGAAGTAAAATGACGATAAAATCATTATCATTTTACTTGTTCAGTTCCTTTCTATGCATAATAATATGTAATGAACAGGAGCATCTACCTATTTTAAAATGATGCTCTTTGCCAAGTAAGCTCACTCAAAAAGTTATAAAGACCATATATGCAAACAGTGCAGTGTTGTAATAATAAGATTAAAACTTTTTTGTGCTTTCTTTTTAATGATAAGTTAGTACAAAATAACACCTTCTCATCTTAAAAATGTAGCAGCATTAACGCATAATGTGCACCTCTAGCTCTGTATTAAATTGCACATGATGTAGTTGTAATGTGATTTAAAAAATAATATTATGTATTTTTACAGAAAGGAAATTCCTCTTGTGCAATAATAACGCAACGTCGTCAGTCAGTCAGTCAGTAAAGTCAAGAATACATGTAGTAACGTCGTCGTCGTCACTAGCAGAGAAGTGAATCTCCCGTGTTTTAAAACCTGGGGTATATATTTACACGTAAAGAGTATTCTTATAATATACAGTGTGAAAGCCTCAAGGCATATCATACAGGAAGGATTTAACTTGATTACATTGTTGTTACGAAGAAAAGGAGAGACTAGAGGAGAGTAAGTTGTCTCTAGAAGTAAGTGTTGCTGCTTGTTTTGTTTGATGTTAGCATTATTTCCTCGCTTAGCTTAACGTACATTTTTCCACTGCTATATCATTACCAGGTTCAGTTAGAGATGAACTGTTGACTCCTCTGTGGTCTTTTGTGTTTTGCTAAAAAAAAGAAACTCAACCGTGTAAACACACAAGGCAACAGAGAGATTGTTGTTTTTCACAAGAAAGTTTCGTGTTTCTCCTCCACATGCTTATCAAGTAAAGGATTCTTCTTCAGAACAAAATTAAATATATACATACATATATATGGACAACGCCTTATGCTAGTATGTATTTGTGCTGTTCTCAACAAACTATTTTTTTGCAAGTGAGACAAGTTGTGTGTGCTTGCAAGCCTTTGCCTGTTTACGACGAGTGGAAGGAAAAGCTGAACATGAAGAATTGAAGAACGTGCATATGAGCCATAATAATGCCTTGTTATTATTATTGTACCATACCATGCACCTGTCTGTTCGCAATGATGATATTTGGCTTGACTTAACTGTGTGTGCATATATCTGAGTATAATTTTTTTTAACATTGGGAGAATCAAGAATACCTGCGTTAATGCTTACCTGTGCGCTGCTACGTTGTTCGTTACCCTTTTCGTTTTATGGTTATATATGATTGATGAGATGACGATGAATAAAACCTAGCAAAAGGCAAATGTATTTTTTTGCTTGACGATGAACACTGAACACACATGCATGAGAGTACGTTACTTTGCAAAAAAAAATTGTTTTGTTTTGTGCCCTTTCGTTCGTTGGTAGATTTTTTATTGTTGAGCATGTGTATTACGGTAGTGTAGTTAGTTAGACGGAGCCCTGTTAACGTCCTATTCGCATTCCTATATTTTTCTGTCCGTTACACATAGCAGAATAGAGTTCTATTTGGTCATAATAACGATGTTTTTATTATGACGATTGGCTTCGTATTTCCCTTCATATTATGTGATGTTGTGTGACGGATTTACTGTTCCGCATGTTATACATATATACTACATGGAAATGCATTGGAATGCGTGTAGTTACGTCTTTTACATGTGGCTCATGTTATTTTTGACAAGAAAAGGGAATGATCAAGTCGTTGATAGTTTGCGTCTTGTGAGAAATATTTTGGCAGTTTCAGTCGCTCTCTAATGTTTAGGCTAAGCGGATGAAGACATTGTGTGTGGTCGTTAGTTATTATAATTTTGACGGAAAGACGTGTTTTATATATTATTAATAGTTTATCGTGATGTTGTTTTATCGTTAAAGTTGTTGTATCTCTAACGGTGTTATAATGTTTAAAAGTTAAGTTTGATTGCAAATAATTTTAACGTTTCAGATGTACTCTGATACGTTCTCAATTATTACTATTTTGTGATTTTTTATTGAATTGGAATGACAATTAATTGAACATTCCAATTGTATCACAGTGGACATACAAAAGGATTTTGTCATTTCTCTTCTAGCCAACTTCCCTTTTCTATATCTCTCGTTCCATGTGTATCAAGGAGTGCAAGCGTGCGTGCATTCTGCATGTCCTTCTACTTGGATTCTTTACGTGAACCTTTTCTCTTATTTTCCTTCGTCGATCGCAGGAACAGGCTGCATATACTTTTTGCTAAACCGTTGCTCTTCTCAAATTCTGATTTCCATAAGTGTTTGATTTGAGCAGTAAGCCACACATCTCCAGTTGCTCCAATTCTAAAGTTCCCCATTTTGCTCTCCACCCCACTTCTTATTCCAAGAGAAAACTATACAAATCACAAATCTTTTATGCTTTGCTTTTTATACTTCAGCAAGAGAGAGCCAAAGTGAGTGAAAAGCCATTTGTGTTATATTTATATTTTCAACAAGCTACATATAGTTGTTAGTTGAGTGCATTTCTCTTCTACTCAACTCGATATAATCCGTCCTTCTCGTCACAACACAACAACACAAGTCAATTTTATACTTTTTGACTCTACATAACACACTTCAATCAGAAATGCATTAGTAATACTTATTCTCTCTACACGCTAAATGGATAAAAAAAAGACAGACACATAGTTCAACTTCCTGTTGTACCTCCCTCCCACTACTCCTATATGCTCCTTTTGAACAAAGTATAGGCAGTTTTTTATGCAAAGTTAAGTGAAATTTAGCAAATACATTGAGCATTATTATCATGAACAAAGTACAATAAGTATTGTAACGTGCCGTTAGCAAAACGAGCATTCTTAACTTTTTTTTGGTTCTCAGTCATTTCAACAAGGCATATAGCTTATTTTTGGGGATGGTGTCTTTACAGACGAAAAAAGGGAGAAGAGTAGGAAAAACAAAGTGCACGAGACTAGGAAATGTCAGTGTTTGTTGAGCCATTCTCGGAATCACAGTGCGAGAAAAGGAGGAGGAGGAGGAGAGAGACGACAGGACAAGGAACAGATATTCCATCCATTCCATTCAGTTTTCTTTGGTTTGATTCTGATTTTGTGTTTGTGCCAGGGAAAGACACTATTGTGATATAAAGAGACAGAAGTGTTGATGGGAATGGTGTGAAATACGACAGGACAAAGAACGCAGATATTCCATCCATTCCATTCAGTTTTCTTTGGTTTGATTCTGATTTTGTGTTTGTGCCAGGGAAAGACACTATTGTGATATAAAGAGACAGAAGTGTTGATGGGAATGGTGTGAAAAAGAACAAGAAGGTTGGCAGTTGTTGTTTTGTCATTTTATATTGTCATTGTCATCATAATAGCGTTATCACATTATCATTGTCGTCAGCTCTGCGAAGAGTGCGAATGAATCCTACTTCTCGAATTCTCGCAGGCAACAACTCTCCGTTTCCAACTTTTAGGAAAATTGGCATCCATACAGCACAATAACAGCAAAAATGATGGGGAAATGAAAGGAACAATATAATAACATTACATCCTATTCTGTGATTCCTGTGACTGTCTGACACCGCGTTGCCGGAGGCCCCACTGCAAGACGAGCACACATTTCATCGTACCAAGGCAAGATGTTTTATTGTATTTTCTATAATTATACATGAACTGAAACAGTGTGACAGGAGCACTTACAAAGGAATTCGATGGAAAAGAAATTAGATCTACATGTACATTATTGTGCATATTTTTAAAATGATATATGTTTGTCTTTTAATATAAGTTTGTAAGGAAAGGCTAGGTCAGAATCAACTCGTCTTTTGGAAAGGAAATAGAAATATAACCTTTGTTATGTTAACGAACGTTTTATTTTTATAATTGGATCCCATATGAAATTCACTGTTAGGAGCCAATGTATCTTCCATTGAAAATAACTTGAAATAGCTCAGTGCGTGTATTCAGAAACAGAGAATGCAAATGGGTACCCGTAAAGTGACTGTAATGAATGTAGCGAAAAGAATGCAGACTTGAGTGACAAAGCCAATTCAGCAAGTCTGCGGAATTTTATTATCTTTCCTTGCTGTCAAAGCCAGAGACGAATGAACGGGAGAAAGTAGTAGTAAGTGCCAAGCGTGTCATGAAATAAAACATTCGTACATATATTTGTGTATTGTATCCAGAGAAAATACATCAGGTACAAACCACGATACTGGAAACGTATATACTACAACATACTATTTTTTGTATGCATCTTGGATTTGATGACCAAAATTATGTTCCATAAGCTTTCCTCCAAGTTTACATATCCCTGCCCCAATAATCAGCTTGTTTAATGAAGGAGACAATATAAACGTTATGTTTATTTAAATGATGTCAGTCAAGGAAATATCATATTTGGTCAGAAGCAGAGGTGATACAAGCCGGCGAAAGAGAAGTTTTTATAAATATGCTCGTAAAATATGAGTCAAACATACATAAAATGTACACTACATACACGTGATAATAAAAAAATAGCGATCATTATTGCTACAAGTGATGATGAGATACCTACCTTGTTGTGCATGTATTAGATTGTCTGGAGTATAGAATGAGCAACAGAACAAAAAATGTTTGCTGAAATAGTATTTACATGAGATAAGCGCTTATCAGTTTTTGTACGTAATCGTAATATACACATGTACATGGTAAATTCTATAGTGAAAAATAGATAAGATTTGATTTAGGCATTAAAATGCTTTAAACCTGCAATAATATATATTGTATCACAGGTATACATAATACATACATTATGTAGGTGTGTATGGGTTGAATATGTGAGTCAACTAACTTATCTGGTATTCAATCTATTTTCAGATGAAAAAATGAGCAATCCTTGCAACACTTTTAATTCAACCAGTTTGTCTGAGTCCGTGTGCTATGATCAGTTTCAAGTATACTAACAATACCTTTCCTCATCATACCGCAACAAGCTGCAGCAGCGGCAGAAGCAAAATCAAAGCCAACTGCCACTACTACCATATTACTCCTCTACAAGTTAAGTAGTTTATCCATATTAAATTAAAAGAAATAGTGAAAAAAAATATGTGGGACGATGATGATGGTCTGCGTTGGCGAATGACAACGACCAACATTACGACGACCACCACCAGCAGTAGCAACAGCAAAACGAGAATCAAAGCGAAGAAAAAAATGAATCCATGTGGAAGTGGAAGCCTCCATCATAATAATCATAATAACACAAAGCAGCAGAAGGAAACATCATCTCCAGACTTTTCTTCAGAATTACTAGAAGCGGTTGCAGCAGCAGAAAAAGATGAGAGCAGCGTAAACGGAACTGATTTTCTAGCAAAAAGGGCAGAAAAAAGGCAAGGAGGATTTAGTAATAAAAAAAGCAGCAAGCAAGAGCAAAATGATGAGATTGGTGGTGCCTCCATAATCATCATGCACAATAATACAAATTACAGAATTAAGAGTACAAGGAATGACGCTGACGGAGAATGGCTTTATGAAAAGGAGAAAAAGGTCGAGCAAGACAAGTCTGTTGAAAAACTATCAACGAGATGTAGTAATAAAAATGGTAGCGATACTTCTACATCATCACAGATGTGTAATCCTTCTAGTATTTTTCCTGTAAAACAATTAAAGAGGAGAAAAAAGGCTCGAGTGAAAGCTATAGTAAAATCAGTAGAAACTCAAGACAAAGAAAATGAATATTCTTCATTATCCTCATCATCAACGAAAAAAATATGCTTCAAATTTAACTTCCCCTTTCTCATCATCATCATCATCAGCAACAGACGCAGATTCCAGAACAAATGAAAAAAGACTGCATCATTCTCAACATGAATATGATAGTGATCCATTCTCTTCCTCTGCGGAAAAAACGGTGCAAAGAACAACAAGTGGTGGTGGTGGTGGAAGCAGTAAAAGTTATTTGTCTTTTACTTCTCTTCATAGTCGATTCTTATTCTCATGTCCGTTTGTATTCCTGCTGCTGGCAGGATTAAGTTGTGTCCTAGTAATTAGTCCAGTGGCTGTGAATGGTGATTTGGTAGGGGGAGTGATAACTGTGCCTTTGATATTGGACCGGGTGGACACGCCGTATTACATAAGAGAAGATGTGATAGTCGCCGAGTCGGGAGAGTTGGTGATCAGACCGGGAGTGCAAATGCTATTCTCGCCAACGGTGGGCATAACTGTGTTTGGAAGATTGATAGCAGAGGTAAGCGATAAAAAAAATTGTGTTTCAACTTGTAGGATTATTTAGTATGTTTTCAATTTCAATGCGATTAAGATAATAAGAGTATTAAATTGGATACTCATGTTCAAAGGAAAAGGTACAAGTGATTGCAGGTCCGTATAAAACTTTTCATTTAATTTGCAAAGAGCTCTTTCTATGAGAGTTAGTGTTTATTATATCTCCAGTATCTTTCTTACATGAACTAACAAAATTAAAATGTAGAATACTTTGAACGAACATGTCAAAAATGTTCTTTACCACTTTAATTTTTAGTAGTTGCAAGTTGCACCTTTCGGTATCATTGCAATGGATGATTGGTTTCATGTAATAATACATACATATGTACGTGAACTCTTGTGCTTTATGATTCATAAATTATGAACTTGCACACCACATAATTTGAGCGTGTCTGGGTGCAGGTTTTATACTATAATAATTCATAAGATCACCTCACATTATTATGCTATGCTTGTGTACGTAACTGTGGAGTGAAGTAATACCAGTAATGATTTACAAAAGCATGGGGAAACCCCCTAAAATTACAATTATGATTGTTTTTATGAGATAGTAATTGCGTTACGCATTATTGCGATTTTGACG
>JAHZNC010002222.1:0-16484 GCA_027744095.1 Zhuqinia jingwanae | reverse complement strand
TTTTCCACTATAACGGAAATAAAAAAGGAAATGACGACGACACTGGCACTTTTGCAAGTATGGCAGGGTCAGAAAAGCAAAACATTGATCTTCATGATGATGATGACGATGAAAAAGGATAATGACGTTAAATGTTGATCATCATCATTGTGATCATGATAGTTGGAGCTAAGGAAATAATCCGATCATACAAACAAAAACACACATGCAATCATATACACAACTCAAAGAGAAGTCCTGATTCCATTCTCCTGTAAAATAGCCGAGAGAGAAAAAGAAAGAGAGAAAGAGAGAGAATCAAAGTGATGGGATTTTTTTGTTGGGATATACCTACACAAGTATACTAGTAGGTATGTACACACTTTTCCTGATGTGTAGAGGGATATATATGTATACCTATACACTTTAATATCTGGGAACAAAGAAGAGAAATAACAGAAATTAGACAGTTGTAATAATATCCTTTTCTGCTGTCTCTTTAATAACGAAAGTACGTCAAGCGGAAAGTAAAGTTGACTGCTGGGTATGTGTGTATCAAAACGTACTATGATGTGAATGTACACAATCAACTCTCGGCTTAAATCTCAGCAACAAAAAGCTAACAAGTTTGATGCTATAGATTTATATGTGTATGTACATAATATGTTGTTGGTGCTGCTGTACGACTGATGATGATGAGGATGATAGTTGGATGAGGCGATTTTCTCTTGTCCTATCATATTAGATCAGAGAAGGGTAACAACAAAAAAAAAGTTTCATGGAGAAAATCCAGCAGGACAGAGAGACACAGACAAAACGTGAAAAGTTGTTCACTTATGAAATTGAGATAACCATGCTGATTCTTTCACTCGAATGCACGAGTTGACTTTTCTATCCCAAAAAAAGAAGAAGAAGAAAAATTGTTTCGTGTGTAGTAATATATATTGTTTTTTTTTGTTTCTCAATGAAATAAAAAGTGTACTAGTAGAAGCAGTTGTTGTAGTAGAATATATCACTTTTTATTACCAGTTTGTTTATTTCTTTTTTTTTGCTAACGTTATATTAACTTCCTTCCGGTTTTTAGCCGATACTGTAAAAAATGTCTTTGGAGGAAAACAGAATGGGAGCAGTAGTAGTAGTAGTAGTAACAAAGAAAAATGAACGTTTTAGGAGTTATTTTTTTGTAATGAAGCTTGTATGCATGTATATTGCAGAGCAAAAAGAGTTTTTTTTTGTGTCATAAATTTTTATTTTGCTCTAATGAAAATTAAGACAATTTTTACATTTCCATTTATTTTTTATACATTTTTTTTACCCTGTAGAAAACGAACAAACTTTTTGTTGCTTTTTTAAATATATTATCACTATAATATAGTTTATTATTATGCACTTTATTAAGATTTTCTGGTTACTTCTCGGAATTAATCACGAAATTGTGAAAGATACTTGGTATAATAATATTTTACTACAATAATTCTTGGGAAGATTTTTTTTCTTCTTCTGTTCTGAAAATCCAATTTGTTTGGCTCCTTTATTGTACACTGAGCCTAATTTATTCATTTATGTACACATATTTAAAAAATATGATGATCACACAAATATATTTTTTCAACAGAATTTTTTAATTTTTTTTTGCAACTCAAGCTTATAAAACACGCGAAAAGTAATCTTCTCTGTAGTGTATAGTAGTTTCTTAAATTTTTTATTCGTTGTCATTATTATTACTAGGCAATATTGTTATTACTCTTTTTTTCTGATGAAAAATAAAAACGAATGGAACGACACAAGAATAGTTCAGAGCAGCGCGATAAATAGTCACAGCGAATATTATCGTACGTACTTACGTACAACGAGAAGTAACAATAATATTATATAAAGCTAAAAAGGGAATAAACGCGAAGGACGCTACACCAACCACGCACGCACCGCACGAAATAACTGAAATGAAAGTTCACACAAGACTGGAAATAAGAATGGCAGCAGAAGAGAAGCCCCACCACCACACACAAAATATATATTTTTCTCCTCTCTTTTGAAAAGAAAGGGAAAAAGGAGAAAGTTTTGGTAGGACAAAATCCACTATTATATTATGATAGTGTACCAACACCACCACACTACTANCACACAAAATATATATTTTTCTCCTCTCTTTTGAAAAGAAAGGGAAAAAGGAGAAAGTTTTGGTAGGACAAAATCCACTATTATATTATGATAGTGTACCAACACCACCACACTACTACCATGCTTCTCTCTCCATAACATACAAGTTCCAACAAAAAAGTTGTATACACACACACACACACAGCAAGAAATGCACAAACAGGAGGAGAAGGAGAGAGAAGCTAGAGCTTGCTTTTATTTCTTATTACATAAGTAAATCCATGTATATATATAGTTTTTATATGGATACCCAAAAAAATTCGAGTATACATATTTTACTCACTATACTACACACTGAGAACAGGGTATATGGCGGCAGGAGCAGAAAATAGTGGAGGAAAATAAAAGGCTCATACTTGTTCCTCGTCTTGAACAGCACTAGCAACGACAGTGTAAATGTTGCTTTTACAACAGGACGCAAAATAAGAAGAGCGATGCTGCTCCTGCTGCTGTAGCTGCTACTAGTAAGAAGCAGTAGCTGAGAGCAAATAGCTTGCTTTTCCCAACTAGCTTCCCAACACAACTACAAGTTTTCCCTTATGAACAAAATGCAGGAATACGTACGTTCGTTTTATATGGAAAAAACTTGATCTTTCAGTGTTTGTTCGCTCCCCACAAGAGGAAAGAAAATATTATGGAACACACACTACTATAATATATATATACTGTATATACATAATACTGGTTTAAGCACTAACTAGCGAACATCATGAGAAACATACATATATATTATACATATATTATAGGACACGAGAAGCATTTTGTAACATTGGATGAATATAATAATACCACACTTTTATATTATTATATACACCGTGTGTTGTTATAATGTAGAACGCTTGTCGTTGTGGAGAGTTGCTTTTTCGCTACTACTACTACTATTGCTTCCTTATCCACACCGGGTTTTATGCATGTGTGGGTAGTGTGGTAGTAATAGTAAGAGTGGAGAAGGGAAAAGGCAAAGGCGAATGGATCAAGCAGCAACCAGCTACCGGGCTAAAGCAATGCTCCTATATATTCTCTGCTGCTGCTGCTGCTGCCGTGTTAAATAGGTAGAGATACAAATACACAAAACCCCATCTTTTAAGCAGGCTACTACTACATATATGTAGGTATACAACTACGTACAGCGGAAGAATGGCTTTTTCAGACTTATCTCTGCCGTTGTAATAATAAATACATTGTGTAGTGTTATATACGTACCTATGTATAATGCATTCATTCAAAACAACTCACAAACTTTGTATATTGCTTTGACATTACAAGAAATTTTGCTTTTCCGGCTTTTGTAGTGAAAATATATACCTATGTATATTATGTATTATTAGGTAGGTACATATATACAACAATCACTTCCACCACCGCGAACCAACACCACTACTACCTACTTTCTACACCACTTTATTTTTTGGTAGGAGCTCACTCACATTCCCTGTTTATATTACTCCTGAATGACCCATTGCTACTAACATTCATTGCTTACTTGCACAGTTACAAACAACTCTAACAACAAGTTCTGTGTGCAATGTAATACATACGTAGGTAATCTTAATGTTTGTAAGTTGCATAATGTAAAAAAACAGCTCCCGTTGTTGGTAATAATGTGACATGATTCTGTACTACTTAAAATGGATTCTTGTTTCATACGCAAAAATGTTTTTTCCTAACTGTATAAGTTGTATACCTAGCCAGCTAATCAGTTATATTGTTTTATATAAATAATAATAATAATATGTATATTAGTTATGTAACGCTGATGATGATGAATATAATAATCACGCAAACAACAAAATAGACTTAATACAAGGAAATTCACAAGGAAAAGTAGGGAGACGGGGAAAAGAAAGACTTTTTTCACCCAACACACCACCAATCCACCTCTCGCACACACTTACATGTTTAGGTAAATGCATTTGGATTATGTACGGGACTAGGGCCCAAACAAACTGAATGAGATTTTTTTTTGAAAGACCGTTTCAGAACAAAATGAACGAACAACAATACTAAGTAGCTACACAACAACAACAACGTGAGTATATTTTTGTTTGTGTATATAAAAAAGCTCATTAAAAACCACAGAACCCTCTTCAAAGTACGCCGTATTTCTGTATATGTCTATATAGCCATAATAATAATAATAATACAAAATATTATTTTATATTTTGTACCGCTTTTTATTTTCTCTTTATAGTATCCCCTTTTCATTTTTTTTCTATTTACTAAATCACTAACAGTATAGGAATAGCACAAAAGAAAAACCCTTAAAAAATATAATATTTTGGAGAAGCTTAACAATAATAATATTGGTAGTTGTGTGGTTGGTTGTTGTAATCAAAATGATATTGGAGAAAACAACAAAACATTACAAAAATGGAAATGGCAGTAGCAGCATCCCATCCCACTCACAAAAAAAGAGTTTTATGTAAAGTTCTAGTTTTTTAGTATATTTTTTTTTGCTGAATCTTGTGATACATCCAATAACGTTATATGTATATGTGGCATTAGTACTAGCACAAACGTCCTTGCTAGTTTGGTTATCTATTTTGTAGATACTACTCCCATTAAAATCCCAACACTAAAAAAATAAACAAATGCGCATCCACAATTTTTTTTCTTTTACTTCAGCCACCACCTATATCCTTTTCTTTTGTAGATTCGTTTGCTTTCTTTATTTTATTTTCTCTAATGGGATGGATGAATCTATATATTGTATTGTATCTTTGTATATATATATTGGTTTGCGTTGTGTAGTGATTTCCATGTTGCTGAAATCAGAGAGACTCAACTTGTAGGAGCAAGGAGGCTGCCGCTGTACTATATATGCAATAAGAAAACTTTCATATTGATCATGATCGTAATCATGATATATTTACTACCTATCTTGAAACAATCTATGAGCATACTCAACTTGTAGGAGCAAGGAGGCTGCCGCTGTACTATATATGCAATAAGAAAACTTTCATATTGATCATGATCGTAATCATGATATATTTACTACCTATCTTGAAACAATCTATGAACATCATCTTGTGTATTTTTTCTATTTTCCTAATGAGAAAAATCCCAGCCCACACGACAACGCAATCTGTTTTTTTTCTTGCTTCTTTCCTTTTTTGTTGATAAGAATGTACACATACACAGCTCTAGGCATTAAAGGTATACATACAACACGTACATATATTTTCAATGAGTATACAATCTATATCGTATAGCTTTCCTATATACCTATGTTTATAATGTGAATCTAAAAGAAATCTTGATTTACTGAAAGAAACTTTCTCTACTACTGCTACTGCTCCATTCCACAAGTCTGGAAGGATATTTTTTCTCTCGACAAGCAATTATCTTTACACAAAAATCGTATTAACATCTTTTGAAGAAACGGGATTCTTTTTTTCTCTCTCTCTTTTCCCTTTTAGCTATATACGCTCCACGCAAAAAAAGGTATCCTGTTTGCTACTAAATAGATATCTAAAGGGAAAAGGGAGGCTTTCGATGAAATGGATATATACCTACTTACTTTTCCACTGAAAGCTGAGAGATATATAAGGGATAAGTTGTTGTGAGATCTATAATAAAATAGGTGGTTTTTTTGTAATATGAGAATAGGAGTCAGTAGTAGTATGCATATACACACAATAATCATCATCATCATCATCATCATCATCAGTAAAGTAGTGAATAGTGGAAGTAAAGTGGAGACAAAGATGTTGATGATGATATGATGATGATGATCATCATCATCATCACATGGCTATATGGTGATTTGATGGTGGTGATGGTGGCGGGGAGAACTGGCAATATCCCCATGCTCAAAACTCCACTCAGAGCAGTTTTTAGCGCTTTTTGATTAGTAGCTGGCCACCATCATATAAACTACACAACACGCCATATTATTACATTCACAACAGTTCTTGTGTTTTTTTCACTAATGTGGGATGGAACGAAGACGAAGTGATATATCTGAAGAAGGAAAAAAAATGAGGGGAGAAAGGCAATGGAAGCTGTTGTTGTTTCTGTTGTATGGGATGTGAAAGATTCCATATGAAATCCAGAAGGAAAGAAAAGGTCGCCTGGAAATATAATGAATACACCCCATCTATATTACTCTCCATATACACTCAACACATTCTCTCTGGAGAAATTCGACACGTTTCCCTGTGTGTGTGTGTTGTGTAGCAGTGTATCAGAGAGTGAGTTGAGGCTCAAGACTTGGATTAAATGCAAAACCTCTTTACAAATAGTACAACGTACAAATAATACCATTTTGAGTGAGTCTCAGGTTTTAAGTATAGCAGAGCGAGAGAGGGAAAGAGAGAATAAAAGGGTATTATAATATATACGGCGGCGGGGGTATAAGGGTAGCAGTGGTTGCATTGTCATTATTATCGTCGTCATCATGATCCTCTTCTTCTTCTCCACTTCTCTTTCTTCGGGGCATGCTGCTGCTGCTGCTGCTGTTGTGTATATTTATCTGTTTTTTTTTGTACAGATTTTTGAATATATATTGAGCACTGAAAAAACTGCATCATCAATTTTTTGTTGAACTCATTACGTGTATTTTTGGAGTGACTGACTGGGAATATACGTAAAAGAGTTTTTTTCTCCCACTTTTATTGAATACTTTATATTATGACTTGCCCAACAAAAGGAGTATAACTAAACCAGTAAACCAAATAATCATCCAGGGAACGGCCATCACCATCATAATATTCTTCTGATATTACCTTGCAGAAAATGGCTGTAAATCTGTTAGCCAGAATATATATGCTATAATAAATAATATAATATGCATGCATGAATGTATTGAGCTTTTACGTAAATAAATGGCTGCTGTTTCGCAGGGAATGACTAACTGGAAATCCCTTCCCCACTAACTATACAACCAAACAACACACAACATTCCCTATTCTTGTTCTCCGCATTTCCCTTTTCTCCTATCATTATTCACGCAAGAAATCTGGGAAAAGGGATGAGTCGATTGCTTTTTTGCATTGGGAAAGTCACAGAGCTGGGAAAGAGAGAGAGAGAGGATGAGAGGAATGGTTTTGTAGCCCACATATGTCCATTTTATTCCATACACACAAACACACAGCAACAGCAGATATTTTTCCCTATATTTCTCTCAACACGATCATCATCATCGTACCATATATCACACATAATGATTTTGCTTGGTTTTATACATACATGCATGCATACATAAATACATAAATACATATATGTATATGCATATAATATTGAGTAAGCATTAAGTAACTAGAAACGTCATTACTCTTGAAGGCTACCTACTATTCATTTCCATATAGTAATTTACATTGCACTCCTTTCCCTTTTCCCCTGAAAAACCTTGCACACATACCCACTTCTCCCTACAAACTCTCTCTCTCTCTCTCTCTCGCTTTTCTATTTTCTATTCCTCCTCTACACTGCCTCCTCATGCATAATAATATTTTAATATTTTTGAATCTGGGGAAGGAGGTAGAAAGAAAAAAAACACATGCAGCAACCAAGAGTTTTTTTTCTCTCGATCAATGTGTGTATATCACTCAGATAAACTATAAAGCAGCAGAAGCAGTAAAACATCAACCCGTATTTTTTCCCTTTCATATTTCCTCAGAATCTATCTACACATTCTCGTCATCATCACCAAAAGCATCCATCCCTTTCCATAGACGAACACAACAACTTTTTATTTTTATCAAGCTCCTCCGCATATTCCATTCTAGTATTTTTTCTATGAAAATATTCAATAATTCTGTCATGCTTTTCTCTTTTTCTCCTCATGCTCAGCAGCCCAAAAACACACCAACACCACTAAACCAAGCCAATCCAATATTATTATTATTATTATTTCTATAAAGCTAAGAAAAAAGTGTAAATCCTTGCGACATACATGTAAAGTGGTGGGAAAAGCTTGGGCTGATGTTGGATGAAAGCGTTGTAAACAAGATATATGTAGGTACATACTCACATGCACGTATTCATTCATTTCATAATATATGTTCATATAATAAAACGTTGCGCTTTAGATAATATATTTCATTTCCACACCCCGCGCTTTGGTTGAGGTCCTCTGAGAATCCTTCTGTTTCTCATCTCCTTCATTCCCTCCCTCTATATCCCTCCATGAAAAGAGTCAGCTACCCTTATAATAGCAGACATATAAACATACATACCTACATGGTAGATTATAGGCAGGAGTCAGTCAATGCAATATTCAAAAGTGAATGACAGCAGTCAGAAATAAACCCACCATCACCCCCAACCACACAGTCTAGTAGTCTATACTTCCATCATCACCACCAGTGCTCTTGTCATTGCAGTTTCATCCAACAAGCCAAAACGACTATTTACTGGGGAAAAGAAGAAAGTATCCAAGAATCCCATAATATATAATGTATATATACTCATATAACTGAAGAGGACCAACTGAAGTGAAAAAAGACTCCCTTTTCTTGTTTATTGTGCGATTCCTCAAATAAAAGTGTACCCCATGCTGTAGTAATGCACTTTATGTTACGCAATATTGCTTCCCATTACTTCCACTTTTTCCTATTTGTATTGCCATAATTATATACAATAATATACATTATATAATCTGCCCATATATATATATACATACATTATATAACCAGATTGGATGCAAGATCACAGAGTGAAGCTGATAGTTGAAGAAAAAGAGCTGAGGTTTTTTGTTGGATTTCTGCTACGCTTGTACTAGGAACGAAGGAAGCAAAATATGAAACTTGGGAGTTGGTGGGAACAGCAGAAAAACGGGGGACATTTTCATGACAGAATTTTTTTTTTTGAAAAGGGGAAGTACGGCTCACTGGTTGAATGGCAGAATGAATGAATCGTTCGTTTTTATAAACTGTATGAATGCGTGCATATTATAATAATATGTGTGTATATGGTTTTGTAGTCTCAGTAAACGTACATATTTATATGAGACAGTCACCCAAAAGTTACATAATGGATACTCGCATAGCATGTGTTATTGTGAGTATGATCTGATCGGTCGCCTACAAATTCAGTCAAAAAAATAAATGTTGCCCAGAAGGTGATCTCTGTTGAATCCAGCAGAGTCGCTCTAGTTGACTGTATACAATGTCACGCATAAAAAGTGAATGCACGTACGTACGTACGTACATTCAAAGGAAATAAACATTTGATAAAAAATGTATATAAAATTACATAACAAAAATGTACATACAAATGTAGGAACACATAAAGGCTTTCATATAAATCCATATAATGGATATACCTACTTACGTTTACGTTACCTATATTTTATACGGGCACCCCACCACAATAGCTCTGCGATGACTAAGGATACATAACTTCGATTTGTACTTCAACAAAAAAGAAGAAGAAGTAGAGAGAGAGACAGACAGACCTTCATGCTTTCTGCATGTTGTTATCTTCATACAAACTACTTGCACACGACATGTTGTGAATCTACTACTCGTACTTTTTTTCGTATGTGAGGAGGACGTGTGCGTGCATGTATTACTTTTTTTCTTCGTTTCCCCTGAAAAGTGTCTAGAAATAGTCTGAAGCTCTAGAGAGGAATCCTGCATGGTTGTAAACTAGTTTCTTTTTTTTCAGAGAAGAAGCAAAAGAGACCTTATTTGTGCAAAAGGGGAAGTAAAAATGGAAGTATGACACGTATTAAAGGAGGAGAAATGTATGTATGTAGAGATGTATGCATGTAGTAGCTTTTTTATTATTATTATTATTTTTGGAGGATCTTTTGGGATGGGTGAATGAATAGAACATAACCATGGAGAGATGATGTACTTGTCATCAGAGAGAAGCAAAATAGGGAGATATGAAGCACATACATACACACACACTATCAGACGAGGTACCAAAGTGAGATAGAGAGGGGCAAGGGTAGAAAAGCTATGTGTCATTTTTACTAACAAGTAAGTAAAATAAAGGAGATGGAGAAAAAAAGAAAAAAAAACTGAAGAACCCATGGGGTGCAGTTGGTATCCATTTATTGCATTTTACTCACGTTTTATAATCCGTTTCACTCACTCGCCCCTTCCGTATTTTTTTCTGATGCTCTCTATCTCTACTTCTCTATCTTTAAATTTTGCTAAAAAAGGAACCAGTGGTATACTATAGCGAGGTGATAGGGATAAAAAATTGGTTTTAAAAAGGTTATATTTTAAGAAAAATGATTTGCGATGCAATGCATGATGTTACTTAAGATATAAAAAAGGTGAATGTACTACCAACATTACGTGAATTTGTGGGTTAACTTTTGAACTTATTGATAATTTTATTAGCAATATAATTTTTTTTGGGATAAAAAATTAACCCCAACTTGAAGCCCATGGAAAATAATGTCTAGCATTTCAATCCCAGAGTTTTCTTCAAACGAGCATTTCATCATGTCAAAGTCTAAACTTGTAAAACAAAATATATGACAAGAAAAAAAATTTCTTGGGGGGGATATCCGTCTTCTGTCTAACAAGCTTCGTAGTAGTGTATATCTTTTGAAAAAGTACATCTTCTCTGGGACATATATAGACCACCAGTTCATTTGGTAGTCAGTTGGTGCCTCAATGTCTGCTACTTTCAAAGTGACACTCACAGTGAGTCAATGAAAAGGGTAACATTTTACACACAAAAAATATATAAAAATAGAAGGAAACCCTTTTTTTGTTACAAAAAAAGAAAAAGTACATTACCAAGTGATAAGGGTCACTTCTGGAAACTACTCAAGATAAGTAGCTGTAGACACATAAAAAAATGTAACTTTTTTCTGGTAATAAACTTAGCTTCGGTTAAACTTGGCTGGTCAAGAAATATATACAAAAAAAACAACTTGAAAAAGGTTTGTGATGTGAAGATGGGAATGTGAAGAGAAGAAGAAGAGTTTTCCATCCACGGTTGAGTGAATAGGTGAACAAGTATGACTGCAGCTTGTTTGTCCACGACGACAACGAGACGACCGACTAGTGAAGGAAGAATGCAGTTAATGTTCAATGTTGTATAACTTTACTTGAAGGAGAATGTGAACAAGTGTGACTGCAGCTTGTTTGTCCACGACGACAACGAGACGACCGACTAGTGAAGGAAGAATGCAGTTAATGTTCAATGTTGTATAACTTTACTTGAAGGAGAAAGGGAAAGACCAAAGAAAAAAAAGCTGCTACCATTTTTTTTAATACTCTAGCGTGACGACATGGTTAGGGAGTCGAGAATGAGTGGACCGAGTGGACCTTGGCCACGGCTACAAAAAAAAACTTTACACAACCAAGTTTCCTTCCTTCCTTCCTTTTTTACCTTACAATCTAATTTCTTGTTGATTTTACCAAGAAATTGTAAACGAGAAACTTACTACAAAGACACTAGAGTAATCCTGGTTTCTTGTTTTCTTCAGCTAAACGAGAAAGTAATAAAAATTCCTATTTCCAATGAGAATTGGAGAGAAAAGTGTGCGGAAAAAAAAGTGTATCGTTTTCGTTGATGACGATGTCTAGACTATCCCTAGAAGAAGAAGAAGACGTAGTCGTCGTGTAGGTGGTCACATGAGAACGCAAAAAAACAGATCAAGATGATGGCATAATATATACTTGGTGTAGTAGTGTGTTTACTTTATATAGTACCACCAAAAAATGTGTGTCTGTGTGTGTGCTTAAGCTCTTTTTTTGCAATTTGAAGAAAAAAAACCACGAGAATATCATGTCCATTACTGGTAAACATGCTGTATATACACACAGGCTCAAAAAAATTGTGCAAAATAAACAAGTTGAGTTGATTGGATAGAATTTTACGAGCTTATTGAACGATGCCTATGTGAATTTCTCGTAGGTGTCTAGCATTTATTTTATAAGAGTTGTAGAGTAGAAGTAGTAGCTGTGCCAACTAATATACTCTAAAACACTATCCATGTTGTTCAAATGTAAACAAAATTGGTGGAAAGGGGAAGGAGAATGAGAATGAGTTTTCAGGTGAAACTATCAATCTTGAAAGCTTTTAAAATATTCAATAGCACACAATTGGGAGCCATATTGCCCTCTTATTTGAACTGAAAGTTTGGTGCTTAAAAATCGAATTTTGTATACACTGTTGTGACTGCTGCTGATACTGCTTATTACACTCGCTGACAACCTTTACAAAAGTTTATTGTTTTCAGAAATATGTATGCAAAGTACAATGCTATTCATATAAGTTCTGGGTAGGCATATTGAATCAATACAAGTTATATGATAAGGTATAAACGATATATTACGTAATATACATACGCACAGTCATGTATACATAGATTCTCGAGTTTGAATTGAAAATTGAATTGAAATAATAATAATAATAATAATACGGATCATGCTTGTGCGTTTATTAATCCATTGCGCATTTCCTTGCGTGTGTAAATACTACTAAAAAGTTGAAAACTCGTTGTCCTCTTTTTTGTTTCTGTCTCTTTTCTACTGTTTGTGTGGTGGCATTAGTGGTGGTTTTTTTGGAAGTGTTCACACGTACATATTTACATTTAACCTTTTGCTTTTGGTTTGGTTCTCATATTACAGATAAATGACTCCTACGTAAAACCTTGCTTGCCTTTTAGTGCTTATATCCATATAAATTATTGGAAAGGTATAACAAAATAGAAATGCATCACAACTCTTACAGAGATGCATACACACAAAAACATCTTCATAATACTAACACACACACAAACACACACACAAACACACACACACACACACACACATGAAATTGAACGATTTTATATGTGAGTTTAAGTAGAAAAGTTTGTCTTGTCACTGGAGGAATAGTCTACAATTTTGAGCAATTCAGTCACTTCATAAATATTCTGAAATTGAGCCCTTGAGAGACATGCTTTAGCAGAGAGAAGCAAAAATAGAATAAAAACATTTTCCCTGTATTTGAGTCTATGAGAGAAGGCAAAGCGTATATGTATATCTATCAATGCATATCCTTAGAGTATCTGTGTATAGCAGGTGTAGGCGTGTGTACATACGTGTAAGTTCAAGTAAATTTTGAAATTGGAATTAGTGGATGACGAGGGAGTTGAAACTTTTGAAATAACCTCCCAAAAAAAATATACGACTTGTTTTCATTTCACATTTAACATTTTACCAGGTGAAACGAAACTACACATAGCACATGTGTAAAATATGTGTGTGTGTGTGGTATAAGTAAATAAGTAAAATAATAATATATGGAAGCACTTCTGTCTTTTGCTATCACCACACTATATACCACCATACAGGTTACCATGCTCTGTTGATCTTCACTTTTTTTGTTATTATATATATGCTTCCGCCGTTTGCAATTCAAGTTATATATTTTTATGGTGAGCGGTAGTAGATGCTGCTGCTGTGTGTAGGACAGAGGAAAGGGGTCTCCAATGATGAAAAACTTTTCCAATGACATTTTCTCAATGTTGTCGTAAAGTGTAAACTTGCTTAACTAGTAATAAAACTTTAAACATGAATTGAGTTTCTTTTTTTTGCTTTTGCTATCTCTCTGGTGTGCGTGGTGGTAGTAGTGGTAGGAGTACATGGTATGTAATGTATATTTATGCATGTTATTCTACCAAGCAAAAGCTTCTTTTCTTACTTGGAACACGAAGGAGGAGGATGAGGAGGAGGAGGAGGAGAACACAAAAAACAACGAAGAAAAGAAGAAGTTTTTTCTCTCGTCTTTTTTCTTTTTTTATGGATGTGTTGATGTGTGTCTAACCGTGTCCTTTCATTCCTCATTCATTTTATGTGCATTTTATTCTACGTCCAATTCTACTATATTCTCTAAGAGCTCTATATAATATGTATATATGAAGGTAATAATATGCTGCTATATAAATTTGTGTAACGAGTTCATTTTATTTTTTTTCTTTGAGTTGAAAAAAGGTGTTGAATATTCTGTGAAATCGTTTGGGCTAGAGTTGTTGTCGTCACCATTATATATATTTTTTATATATTTTTTTGAAAAGAGCGTGTGTATGTGTGTGGATGTAAATGTCCAAGTCTGTTTCCGCTCAGCACTCAAAAGATGACTATTTTTACCTTTTGAGTTTCGTTGTTTGATGGCCTTTACTCACGGTGGAATGAGCATGTATAATTATTAAATGGAATGTATGTTTTTACTCTTTAATTGCAAAATTTGTGCTTACACAAGGCGACAACTTGGCGTATGTATATTGCAAGAGCACAAAGAATGAGCACAATGGAATAAGTCATAGTCATCATAAATGAATTGCGTAGGAGTATGATTAATGGGTTTTTGGCCAAACTTGTTCTAAAAATGAAGTTGCAGCAGTTAACTAATAATGTATATTATATAGTGAACATGGTTTGGATATACACTGTGATGTCCATCCGGGTAATAATTAATGGTGCACATGTTCCATCGTGAGAGGTTGTTTCATCATCATCATCGCCGCTTCTGATGAGTTTTTTAATGTGCAATTTATATAATGAATTTGGAATACAAGTTTTATAGCAAAGAGCACGTCATAAAGCATTAAGATGATACTTTTGTATATAGCAACAGCAAAAGCGGAAGGTTAAGCAAAAGTAAAGGCGAAAAATGTGACATGAAAAAGTTACCTTGTCTTCGGCATCTTCAGCCCGGCTCTCTGCCTCCACCACCCGTCGTTCCAACTCCGCCAACTGAAACACATTAATCAAATGACTTTTATTATTTGATGGAACACTTGTCAAGCATTCACAGGGAATTTGAAGCATTCTGAATAAATAATTATTGTGTAGCTATCCTAATGTGATAAGAATATGAAGTCTGTCAGATTATGGTAGCATAAGCGTATGAAAATGAGATGGATTTCAACATTCTGGATAATAATTAAACCAGTTTTCAAACTTGATATAAAAAATTATACTGCGCAAACGTTATTTTTTATTGCATTTTTTTTTTCATTTTGATCTTTTTCTCTCAAAAATATACACAATTAGTTGTCGAAATTTAAGTCTTATTGGATATTAGCCTTGAGCCAGCCAACGAAGTAAGAGACTTCAGTATTGACACCAGGGTATTGGGCATCAGCACATCCCTGTAAAACAGATTAAAATAAATTGGTAAATTACATTTATAGTTGAATTGAGTTGGATTCTTGTTTTTTTAAAAGAATGTCTTGTACTAATGCATAATATTGCGCAACTTACAAGGATGGTTTCGTCTTCGTAAGCTCCTTGGCAGGTAGCGTCATCGATAACGGGGATTTGGACCTTTTGAAGGATTCTGGGGAGGCTTCCACCGCTGGCAGTAGTTCCCCATCCGGAGACGATGATTTGTCCGGGAGTTTGTTGTTCACTTTCTGGGAGGGCAATGGGGGCAACATTGGCGTTAACGTTGAATGGGGAGGCGATGGTGAGGACGGCAATGTCGTTGGCGAAGGTCCATCCGTTGTAGTTTTCGTGAGCAATGATGCGGGTAACTTGGCGGGTTTGTTCCTCGCCGCTGGTATCGGTCCTGTCAACATCTCCAGCGATGACGGTGTAGGAGCGGGCAGTTCCAGAGTCGACACAATGAGCAGCAGTGACGATAACTTGTTGTCCGTTAACTTCTACGAGGGATCCACCACAGATGTGGCTACCGGAGTAGCGGAGCGAGATTTGGTATGGGAGTTCTCCTTGTGCGACATCCTCTCCTCCGACAATCATTGTCTGGTGAACCTTCCTCTGGACCTTTGGGAGGGCTAATCAAGGGTAACAAGGAAGAAATTTTTGTGTTATTTCTCTAACTTTCATAAAATTTATATGCAAATTATTGTGTGGGTATTGTAATGTAACTTACCGCTGGCAGCAGCCAAAAGCCCGCAGGCAACAAGGGCGATAGCGATCTTCATGGTTAATAAGTGTAGTTGTTTTTTGGTGTTTTCAAATCAATCACTCAAGCAGCTCTGCATACTGATTTCAGATTGATTCTGGTTTATATACCCAAAAGATTTTACATGCTTTATCATGATAGCTGGGTGCTGGATAACTTGAAAGCGCTCATGACGCTGGACAACGTTATCCAGTTATCATGCCACATATCACATGTTCAATGTTATCAACCTTCGATATCCACCAAAGTCATTGTATTTTATGTTACGACTGTCCTTAAACTGTCTTTTTTTGATCAGGTAGGCTTTTTTTTTAAATCCAACGGGTAATGCGGGGAAAACACACGAGTTTATCCGAATGTGACAGTGACATGAACTTGATGAAAATTAGTTATACGTATGCATATGGAAAGATCACTTAGATAATGATTGATGCTTGCTCAAAAAATGAATATGATCCAATAAATCTCCTTGAGCGCATATATAGGTGAGTTTAATAGGATTACTAATTTAATGC
>JAHZNC010002221.1:0-12540 GCA_027744095.1 Zhuqinia jingwanae | reverse complement strand
AGTGCTTTTAAAACAGAAAAATAAGGAGAATATTTTCTTTTTAAAGCTTCTTAACAAGTGCACAATATAAAGTGCTCCATTTTTTTTTGCAAAACATGTAATAAGCATTTGGTTGCATGTGTGCTGTAAAAAAAAATTCGATTCAGTGAAAAAATGCTTTAAAAAGAAAGAAAAATGAATAATAACAATAGTGAGTACTCTTTTTGAATACAATAACGTGTACTACTACTACTACTTAGTTAGCTGTTGTCTATTACATTCTTTCTAGTATTAAAAAAAATCGCACATTTTGCTTCAAGAGTACTCAAAAAAGAATGATCACAGAATTTCATACACTACACAGCTTATGATAATATTCATGTAGTTGCATTATACGTGTACACGAATGTACATTTGCTGTTCATATTTCTTCTTTGATGGTGCCAGAATAAGCGTAGCTGACAAAAAAAACTTAAAAGGGAGCCGCCGCACATGTGGGACATGAGTACAAATGATCCTTGTTAAAAGAAGGAAACAAACGAGTCCTTATACTCACTCTGCTCCAAACCCCTTTGGATTTTTTTTCATTCCGTAAGTAAAACTTTGGCGAGAAGCATAATGACGATAATAATAATAATGGAAAATTATGTGGAGTGCAGCCAACAGCAGAGAGAAGTAGACTAATAACAACACACACACAGGTGCTATTGTTCATTTACAATGATGAGTTTGCATTTTTTTTCCTCTCAATAGAAGCGACGCCGCCATCCTTGTTGAGATGCATTGTAATTTATGCTTTTGCTAAAATGAAAAAAAAAACCGGTAAGGGTTGCAAGGGTTTTAAATGGGAACATAATGAAAGAAGGAGCGTAATATATGGAAATGGTGTAAAAAAGGGATTTTTTGGACATACATTATAAAGAACGTGTTGGATGCCTATGAGAGAAGAAGGAGAAAAATTGCTTCAAAGTGATGAGGGAAAGGTCGACAAGAATGAACCTCTTATCCAGGTTCTCTTGTGTATTTACCAAAATGGATATGCGCCGACAAAAACGACAAAAGAATAACGATGGCCGATAAAAACATTTGTGCTTATCCGGTTTGGGATTTTGTATGATATGCCGTATGGAAATGGATGATGATGGTTTATTGGAAAATATATATGCATACCACTACTGCATTCATCGCAGAATAATAAACTTAAAACCGATACAATAGACTTTTGATATGCAAGTGGCAAAAAATGAGAAAGCGGAAAGTAGAAATATGTATGTTCCTGTCTTGTCCCTTTTGCATACTTAATATTAGTTTTTTTGTGGAGAAATAAACAATATTTGAGGACATTTTTGATATGTAACGTGTTTTTAATGTCGACGTTTCAGTTTCAAAACTGTACACCATCATCAGGACAAAATAAAATGATAACATATTAGTTTTCCAATTTAAATATACAGGTACATATTTTGTGTATGTAGTATTTATTGAGATTTTCTAATAAAAAGGGACAAATAATAACGCCGTTGCAAATCTCTATATGCAAAATTTTTACCGCACCTTTAAGATAGATTGGACACAGGAAAATCTTGAAAAGAATTATAAGGTAGACAATCCACCATTGAATATAATATCATGAGAACAAGAGTACTTGGATTTGTTTGCGCCTTTCACATAAATCATTGAGTTATTAAAGGTGACTAGCAATCGTTGTATTTTTTGATAAAAATTGCATGCTCCAGCCATTATGTTATCACATTTCAGGGAAATTGAATTCTTATGCATGCTTTCATATTGACACAATGTGTTTTTTAGATACACCAATTCTTTTTATGGATATTACGAGATGCATCGGTGAGATTAATTATGGTTTCATCGTGGACAAAATAGTAATTTTGCGAAGCACATCAGAACATAATTAATACTGAAAGCGTATAAAATTGCTAGTTAGCTATGAGGACCTACTAAAATGCTTATTTGAAATAAATACGCACGACATAAATATTATAAGATAATATGTAATATGAAGAATTGAATTGGAGTATGTATAAACATGCATAAATAACGGCTACTATACAAAATAATGCTGTACAACAAAGTAAACTTTCGTTTTTTTACTGAATGGTGATGTCAAAGTGAAGTAGGAAAAAAGGAATAGAGAAGTTTGTTATTCTACAAGTATTGGCATCTTTGCCAAATCTGTGTCCTTCCAAATTGAAGACTTCATCCATCAAGATTTCCTTTCTTGTACGAAAAAACAGAACATACAAAGATATTATTATGTGGATATATACACGTCATGCTCAACCATTTTTTCTCTATCAAGTACATATAATGCATCTATAATATTTATGTATGTTATAGAACCGGTATGTAATATGAACAGCCAATCACTGCAACAACTACATATTTTTACGCCTTCCTTTTACATTACATAACTTATTTTCTTGTTGTTCCTTTTTTTACTATGAGTGAGTAGCAGTAGTAGCTGTACAACCACATCAAAACAGATGAATACCAGGAAAAAGTCCAACTAAAAAGAAGAAGGAGAGAATGATGGGAGAAGAAGTGAGTAAAAAACAAGTTTCTCTCCTCAAGCCTCCAATTCGTTCTTATTTTGTGCAATTTTCTGGCGAAAGAGAGAGGTTTGATGAGAATGGAAGTAAGCAGAGCAGAGCAAAGTTAGTCGAAGAATGTATTAAGTATAATATAGACATATTGTACTCACTCACAGATCAGATGATCCCTTACGACCATGCACACAAACACACACAAGAAGTAGAGATAAGATTTGCGATCAAACTGTTCTGAAAACCAGTCAGCCAATCCGTAAGACTACAAAAATAGATCCACATACATACAATCTCATATACCATAGCACATATTATGGCAAATGGCAATTCAAGCAAAGTCTGTCGATGCGACTCTGGAGCAAATAAGCAAGCTCATTTCTCCCTGGATGGTGTTTGTTACGATACGTTACTATGTATTTATATTTTCACTATACACAGTCCTACGCTTCACCAGTAAACTTTTCGCTGTAGGGGAAAAAGTTGGAGAGGAATGAGAGATGAGAAATGCAATCGATCAAGAAATGGCTTGAAGCTACGAAAATTGCTGAGAAAAATCCACAATGCATAATATTATATAAATAATGATAACAACACACATAAGTGTATACGCCTTGCCGCTTTGTATTAGGTATTATTATTATTATGAGATAATATATATATCAGAGTGTGGATTCATCCATATACGTACATCAATTTCCCTCTACTTCATTGAAATAAACACAGAGAGAGAATGTCCCAAAAAGTTGTGTAGCTTTGCTATTATTGCTATATCAGCAAAAAACGTAAGTACATTTTATACGTGCATGACAGTAATGCTTTTTTTTACACACGTTTTTTTATCTCGTAGAAAAAGAAACAAAAAAATAATAAATGTGAAGCTCAACCAGAGAAAAAAAATAGAATGCAATCTATCTATCCTGAGCCACTATATTGTAACCATTGTTGAACAATAAGTGGAAGAGCCCGTATTTTTTTATGAGATGAACAACAAGAAGAAGAGCTGCTTAATACATTTTTTTTTATTTAAAGAAGAAATTTTTGCTATAAATATAGTTGTTGCAAAAAAAATGTTGAGTTATTGGCATTTGGCATACACACACCGGTACGTATGTGCATTTCTTTTTGCGTACTTTTTTGCCATTTTTCTATTCTGCAGGTTTGTATCCAAATAGTTATTTTTTTCATTACAGATATTCCATGTCTATAAGCAATATACATAGGATGAAATAAGTATGTATACTAGTAGTTTTGTAAGCATACATGAATTAGTTTTGTTTGAACTTCACTTCGAATTCCAGAGAAGCTGCGTTTATCTATGTACCTAATCTAGATTTTTTCCCATCCACTATGGCTTTACTTGAAAAAGTAACCAAAAAAATGTACATTACATTATCATTTCTTTTTGCGTACTTTTTTGCCATTTTTCTATTCTGCAGGTTTGTATCCAAATAGTTATTTTTTTCATTACAGATACTCCATGTCTAAAAGCAATATACATAGGATCAAATAAGGATGTATACTAGTAGTTTTGTAAGCATACATGAATTAGTTTTGCTTGAACTTCACTTCGAATTCCAGAGAAGCTGCGTTTATCTATGTACCTAATCTAGATTTTTTCCCATCCACTATGGCTTTACTTGAAAAAGTAACCAAAAAAATGTACATTACATTACACATACCTATCATCCCAAAATATAAATAAGATTGTGGGGCAAATAAAATGTAAATGTAATGGAGAAAGCGCAGGTAATAATACCAATGTAATATATATACCTATATAAAAGGAAGTTGTTTCGTCGGGAATTCGGAAGTAAGGTAGGATCAGAAAACACAAGGTAAGAAGAAGGTATGAGAGAGCAGGTACCAATTTTTCCAAGAAAGACAAGTATAAAAAAAAGGATAGAGCTGAAGGCAATCGATCCTAAAAAAAAGTAAACTACCCAACACATTGGCACACAGACACACACGCAATCTCTCACGCAATATATATTTCAACTCAGATCAAAGATGATAGAGAAAGAGTAGGATAATGTAAGGATGATCTACTGACACATTTATAGATTCAACAGATCTATTAGATATATAGACAAAAAACGTACATCTCATCTATCCTTTTCTTTCTTTTTTACCACCACCATCATCATCATCATTACTTTGTGATCATGTTCTCTCGGAATCCCTATAAGTACAAAAAATATATATATGTGGCATACCTACCCAATAATATATGTTTCTCCTTCGTCACTTTATCTTACTTTTCCTGAATTTGTTTTATCTTTTTTTTCGAGTAAAGGAAACAAAGCAAATGACTGGAAGCAACAGCGACCAGCAGCAGCAGCAGGATGATGAAATAAATGGCAAATTTCAATCTTACTCAAAGTACTAAAAATATCCACTCACATAACAATAATAAGAAACCTTTTTTGTGCACATTTATCCAAGCAGAAGAGAAAAGCATATACTTTTTTTTGCTGTAGTTAACCAGCTCAGTCAGACATACACGTAAAAAAATTGACAACACCAAATATAACAAGCAGTAAATTTTTTTTCATATACAGAGCTACAATACATACACGGTATATAGGTGTGTGGTTGTTTGTATGATGCCTTTAGGTACAATATTCAATATAATATAGCCCTTCGATTTGCTGATGCGATGTTAAAACGTAAGTAAGTAGGTATACACCATAGATCATGTAGACCAATCCACCATTTCCGGGCATTGGTTTTGTGGGGAAGTCCAAGTTTGAAAAAAAACTAATGGTATATAGCTATATAGGTATACATATATTATACAACGCTATAATATATACATGCATCAAAAAAAAATCATTTGGTTTCCGGGCAAGGCATTAGGCAGTACTCTAAAAATGCATGCATGCATGCATATGTGTGGCTATTCGCAATTCACATTCCCCAAATGACCCACATCTCATATATTCATCCATCCTTTTTTTCGTTTCCAACAACCAAAAAAAAATCCAACTCTCTGCTTCCATTATTTTTCCTCCGACTAGTCAGTATATAAAAAATATTGGGTAAGTATTCTTAGAAGTAGTATTCATATACACATAAGTACTACTACACATTCATCTTATTCTTCTTCTCTTTTATTTTTATTTCTTTTCTCTCTCTCTGGCTCCCTGACGAGTTAAGCCTGACCTGAGGAGAGTATCTACCAACCACTCCACTACCAACTATAAAGTTTTTTTTTCTCTCACTGTAAAAAATCTTTCGCTTCATATTTTTTATACATTCCTAGCCACAAACCAACCAGCAGTATAGCATTGTATAAACCATTGAAAATATATTCCGTCAGTCAGAATGACGCAGAGTGTTTTATAGATTCTATCAAAAAATAGTAACCTAGGTAGTAGTAGTAGTGTGTTTTGTCTTGTTCAGTTTATATACATATGGATATGCATGCATATGCACTGGTTCTTTGCTTTTGTTGAATCTTGACTTGACTGACTACTGGCATCTCAATTCTCCTTTTTTTGCCTTTTTCTTTTTTTTTTCTTTATTGCCATTTCCTCCTTTTTTTCGTCTGTACTCTTTTGTCTCGGGTTGGTCTTCTTGTGACCGGAAATCGGTAAGAAAAAGCGCATTTTATACTGGATTGGATCTTTTACACAGAGAGAAAGAGAGAGACGCGAAAAGTGGAGAAAAAAGCAGAGCGAAAAAAAGTAAAAAGTTTTCATCCTTTTTCTTTCTTTTTTGAATGCATGTCTTCAGCTTTCACACTATCAACTATACACTACAGTCGTATGACTTTTTTTTTATCCTGATCGACACACATAAAAAATTCCTACACAAATAGACATAATAATTTGAACTATCATCCTTTCTACATTCTAAGCTTTTTATCTCAACTTTTCCAGTAATAGATGTACCTACATACAAATGTAGTATATGCACTAGTAAAGCTCTATAAATGAAAAAAATCTACTTCTCTACTTATTGTGTTTCTCTTTTGTTCTATTAAACTCCTTTTTCTGTTTTTCTCAATCTCTTTTTTCACTCTTCACTGCTGCTGCTGCACTACTGCAAAGAATGCTATAATATTGCTTCTTTTGGAACTCTATTGAAAATGAAGTGGCATAAACTGTCGCATAATAATAGGCTTCTCCCGGTCATTTATATACCTACATATATATGCATTGAAGCTCATAAAGAAGAAAACATGCCCTAGATAACGTAAAGTAGATATTAATGCAATACATGAAACATGCATGCAAGCATGTGCCAATGTATTTATGTAGGTATGCATGTGTAATGTATATACTTCCTCTTTTTATGTAAGATGTCCTGTTTAAAAAAAAAGGAAGAGGAACTGGTGTGGTGATAGCACTGGCCGACATTTGTGTGTCCATCATATTTTTTCCTGTGCAATTCTCTCCAATCGACATCATGCATCCCCTATCGCATCTTACAAAAAAAGGCGGCAGTAGCGACACGAAGTCGAAGACAACAGCACTAGACCAGTATGGATATGGGCAAATAGAAAGGAAACGAGACAAGCAATGAATGTAATGTAACAAGAAAGGAAACGGCCATCAAAAAGCACAAAACATGAAATCCGGCTGTCGTTTTGTGCCCCTTCTGCTTACTGTCTCTTATTTATACTTCTCTCTCTCTCTCTTTAGTTAGTTGCCTTTTTTCCTGTGCTTCACTTATAAAAAAGAAGAAGACCAAAAAAAGAGAGAGAAGAGATCGAAGCAGTAACGGAGGACAAAGTCAATAATGGTCAATGTCCATTGGCCAACGTAATTGTCACGGACGTGAGAAATATGTGCCATCCTTTTTACTCGCGGTGATAGTACTAGTAGCAGCAGCCCTATAGTAGCCCTTCTTACTCCTTTTTTATACTACTTTCTTTTCTCATTGACTCAAACGACTATACTAAAACGTTATGTGTAGCTGGCAGTTAAGGACGTTACATTTGTGAGTTAAGCAGAGTGTGGTATAGTTACTTCTTACAACTTGTAGATAATATTATTATTTATTATTATATATCGATTTAGATTATTTTTTGCAAATACTTATACGAATGTATACAACAATATTTATATATAATATAGCATAAATGACAAGGAAAAAAAGTTATATGGATAATGCTTGTCTCTGGGCCATCATAATGGGAGACAGAGATAAAATTTGCCATTGATTTTTGGCAGCCTTTGCTTTCACTTGCTGCATCACCAGAGGACTATAATGTATACACAAAATGTATGTATATTGAGATAGGAAAGATGTTTCTATTTCTGGGAAGTTCCCTATGTGCTATGGACACACGTATGTTTTGGTCTTCCAGACTTGTTTCTTGATATACACATAAATAACAAAAAAAAATGTATAGCTTCCTTTCTTATCCAATCTCCTGTAATAACATAGCATAAAATGTCTAGTTCATAGTGACAGCAATGTGTGTCGGTCGGTGGTGGTAGTGGCGGATGTGTCTGAAAAAGTAAAATGTTTTCTTTTATTTTAAGTGTCATATCCACAATATCTTTTTTTTCTTTTGGAGAAAGCAGGAAATATGAGGAAGAATGTGTGGGTGTACCAATAAAAGTGTTTTTGGTGGTTGTGTTCTGCGTAGGTACATACATTTAAGAAAATACACACAAGTGCTACACATACAAATATACACGTGCATGGTATATGTATATAATTTTCTTAGCAGGAAGATGTATGGCCCTACACGTCACACTTACTTAACCTACATTTCAAATAAAATGTATGTCTGCATAAAAAGGAAAATAACAGATCTTTTCAAAGTTGTCTCGATGAACAGGATAGGTAGATAAACAAATAGCAGTTGTGTTTGCGAAATAATATGTCCAAATGGAAAATGTAGCAGATTAGCTATTGATGTATGTATAAACATTATATATATGTCTGGTTGTACAGAATGGTGTAAATAAGCCCAAACCTTGATTCCCTTTACTTCTATATATATATATTATTGTACTAACAAGGTAGTTATGCCATGGCTAGTTTTGTGGGAACCATCAACATCTCAAACCCCCATCATCATTACTAACGTCCTTTTTTCGGTTTACCCAGTTTTTTTCTCTCCCTTAGTGCCCATTTCCTGTGGATTTTCTGTCTTTAACCATCTTTTCCCAAAACTACCTCCCTGTGTGAGAAGCAAAAAAAATGCTGTTATAGTAGTTCACCAAAAAAAACATACTCGCCATTTTCTCGCCAAAGACGTCGGGTAACCTTAAAACAACATAAAATTTACTTTTTCTCTGTCGTTCAATTTTTTTCTCCTTTCACTTACCCTCAAATCTAAAAACAAGAAAATATACCTACATTTACCCAAAGAAAAACTTTCTGCTATACATATTATGTGTACGTATAGAACATCCATATATAAATGTATATTTATGTGTGGCTTACAATAATCTACTTTTTTCTATTAGAAAATCGCTTAGAAGAAAAAAAAGAAGGTACGGCGACGGAACGAGAGAGAGGATAAAAGTAGTCAGGAGGAGCAGGAAAGCCAGGAAGGAAAAGGGAACAGAAAGAAACACATGTCTGTATACATGTATACATGATGGGTTCACCAGTTTTTTTTTATAAAAAAAGAACAGAAATGGAAGTGTGTGTGAGTGAAATGAAATGACGTGAAATGAGACACACGAAAACATATTCAACAGAGTGCATATATGTATACCACTGTTACTGTTGCCACTAGTTTACCTACATTTATTGGAAACACAATACTACACACAACAAACACATGTTACAGCAGGTTTTTTTTGTTTTACTGAAAGCTTATTTGAAAGATTCGTCAGTTTTATGTACGTACGTACGTACAATCACTCAGACTCTCAGACAATGTATTTTTCCCTACTGCTGTGGTTTTTTTTTCATTTTACTACAACACAAAATGATTGCAAGTCAAATGATCCATATTTTGATCTGAAAAGCATCATTTTGAAGAAAAAACAAGCATGATGGTGTAAAATGTGGTGGTTGAAAAAAAGAAGTGCTTGGCTTTTACTACAATGTTCTGTGTGTATGCTTGATTGCTAGATGATTGCACAATGCACAGGAGGTAGTGGTGGTGTTATCATAACACTGTTATGTATGTTGTTTGTTATAGTAAACGGATATATTTTGCTTCTTAAGGTATTTTATGTTTGTGTACCAAATAGGTACTTTTTTCACGTTCCATCAACATCAAGACATTTACAAAATCTATCATCCTTCTGTGAACCTTCAAAAACGATGACGCCTGTTTCTACCATGTTACAACAACTCAGTTTGTGTCATTTCCATCAACCCAATGAAGCTGAGAGCTGCTAAAAAGAAAAATGCACACCTTTCATAGTTGTACACACATAAATAGGAGGAAAAAAATATATAGTTCATTTACACAAATGTTCTATATGTTTTCATTGTGTTATACTATTTACACCATCATCGGCATCGTTCTCCCAGACAACCAAGAGGTTTTTTTGATCACCTGTAATTTACAACTCACATCAATTCACTTCCGTTTAGAAAATTTCTCTGAAAAAAAAAACTAGTATTACGATTGGTCTAGAGACGAGAGTGCATTTATGGATATGTATGTACATTTTACTACTTTGCGTGAGAGATGAGTCAAAGGTGTAAAAAAGATCGATATATAAAATGTGAGAAAAAATGATGATGTTTGCTGTTGTCACTGAAGATGACGATAATGATTATGATGACTCCCGCATTCATTAGACATTATGCTCTCTCTCAGCAAACGGGAAAAACCGTTTGACTCGGCATGCAATATAAAAAATATTGTCTACTACCTAAAAACTTTGCCATCACCTCCACACTTGTGTGTATACGTTGTAGTATAATTTGGTCTCTGGTGTGGTTCTTCTGGTAAAAAGGTGTAGCATGAGTGCGAAGGGCACGGACATGCAAGCTCCTGATAAATTTATCATCAGCAGAGAAGTGTGGTGGTGGCGGATGCTGCTTTCATTTTGCTTGTCGGCAGAAGTTCCATTCTTCCACAGAGACCAGGAGAGCATATCAATACGCCATAATATTCATTCACTCATACAATCACACACACTCCACTCAANATTCACTCATACAATCACACACACTCCACTCAAAGAAGAAATAAAACCATTTCTTTGAAATCATTATTTGCGACGACGGAATTATGATGATGATGATGATGATACGGTAAGATAACAAAGTTCAAAATGTTAACGTAGTCGAAATGTAAATGGGACAATGAACCAAATTTCTTGAGAAGAGAATGAATATGACACTATGATTACAAACGTACCAGGAATATTAAATGTTGATAAATGGTATTTTCTTGTACGGATGCAAAAAAAAATTCACCAAGGAAGAAAGACTTTCAAAATATTATTATTTTTTATCATTATCATTCATTTATGATATTCACCCTCTCTCTCTCTCATTTTTATAGAGAGGAGAACAGAGTTGAGAACGAGAGGCATAAGTAGGATGAGGACATTTTATTTGCCGGAAGCTCATGGAAAAAAAACTAAGGATTATTATTATTATATTATATAACTTTTATGAATAACTTGACTAAGGTATGCATACTTATTCATTTTACTACGGTCAATCTTTTATCGCCCGCTTTTTTCTTCTTCCGCCGTCGTTACATTATGATTTTTTCTTCTACTCCCCCACTTCCTCACTTGCTCTATCTTTTTCCCCAATGTTTATATGTGTGTATGTCTAGTTCCTGCCATTTTCTTAAATAATGCATAAAAATTGCTGGAAGCGTAATAATACTTTCCCATTCTTTATGATAGTGGCATGGTGGCGGCGGTCTTAGTAGTAGTGGTGGTGGAGGGACATTATGATATTATTGGTTCTTCATGGTACTAGTCACCTTCCTCAATATCGTTAAAAAAAGTCGCTTCCAAAAAAAGTAGAAACATTTTTCATGCGCTTCTCCAGTTCCGCCAGACCGATTTCAATATAAAGCAAAAAATACTGTAAGTGGCGGCGGTAGTAGAATCCTTGTTGGAAGGGTAAAATGGATGTTTGCTTGCTTGGCAACTTGACTTGGGTTTCCCGATTCCCAACATCTTTCTTCCGTTTGTAGCAATAATAATCATAATCATATTCCAAACAGATCGATGTAAAGTAAATTCATCTTTTTAAATTTAAATGACCTCCAAAAATTACATTTGTAGACGTGGCACATTTTTTCAATATAAATAAATATTAAGGGAATTGAGTACTCACAATAATAACAAAATGTTAAAAATTACATAATGCAGTTATTCGTTTTCTTAAGGTAAAATTAAACATGTTTACAATTTTGGTTTCAATCGAAATGCACATAATAAATTAAAAAGTAGCATTAACCATCGTAAAGCCAAATTGGATATAATTTTTAAAAAATAAATAATTGTAAAATGTAACGTTTGAACAGACCGACAGACAATGTGAAATTAACAAGTAGCGTGTGCTCTTCATCCACTTTACTTCATAATATAATGACACACACACGTACGTAGGAGTGCAACCTCTTCCCTGACACATCATTATTATTCAGGCTGGTTGACATTAACAATGATAATAGGGACTGCATAATATAATATGATGGTATGGTAGAAGGGAGGGCAAACGAGAAGGGTAGTGGAGTTCGATTCACTCACCATGTGTCTTTGGTGGTACAGAAGCAAGTCAAAACGGAGAAAAAAGTCAAGAAAAAAGAAAGTGAAGTAGTAAAAGTAGCAATAAGTTTATCATGTAAACAATCTTATGTTATGATAGGGTTGACAATATTATAACTAGCAAAAGTGTGTATAGTGTGTGTTTCGTGTGTAAAAAAGTGTTCATGTTCGCGTGTGTGTGAGAGAGAGTGTGTCTAGTCTTTCTATACACATGAATATTACGTAGAGATAGAGCAAACTACTTACAAAGTCAATCGATGCAGTTTCATTGAATCCAATAGAAGTCAACTATTATAAATTATAAGGCTCATTGAGTTGCTGAGTTATAG
>JAHZNC010002220.1:0-16607 GCA_027744095.1 Zhuqinia jingwanae | reverse complement strand
TGAACAGGCTTCGTAAATCGTGAAGGTCTCTAGGTTGAGCTTTGTTTTCAAATTGACTGCCATACAAAGGCCAGAAAATCTATTGAAAACACGAAATAAAAAACAATAAAAATATTAATTAATAATAATAAATATTATGTTTATTCTGTTTAATTATTGGAAACTGTCTCACCCGGCCCCAATAATGCAGATCTTCTTGTCATTTCCCATGTTTGCTCAGTTTTATGTTCGTTTTTATTTATTTAGATAAGCTACAAGACAAGTAAAGAGGATCGGGCACTAACGCACTAATATAGTTGTCATTCGGAAAAGATAGGAAACTTATATTCCGCACAGTTTCTCCACAAAATAGTTTTAATTAGACCCTGAAAAACAAAAACAATGATTAATTAAAATAATAGCTGACATGAAGGATTTTGAATAGACCTAGCTTGGCAATAAGGGGAAAGACGATATAGCTATTTAAAATTTAAAATACTAACTAGATTGCTGATTAGTGATTATCTTGCCCTTTAAATTTAAAATGCTAAAGTTAAAAAATAAAAATTGACTACGTGAGAATGATTTTACATACCTGCCATATGTAAATGTCTTCCCCAACTGAGTTGTTAGTTCTTCTGGCTGATACCGTAGAATGAATGGTTAAATAGACTAATATTGTACATAGCATTAAGCGACAGTTTCAAGGACAAATCCGCTATTTTAACATTTGAGTGATCAATTCATTTGTGTAATAAACAGAAAAAGTGTACTATTTTTTTGCAAGGTAATGCTGCAATGAAAAAAATACATGACAAGTCAATATCTTGACTCGCTTTGGCTTCCATTTAATGTGCAGACACTTAAAAAATCAATTGCATGCGCATCATAATGATTAGATAACTTTCCATATTACATAGGTATTTAGGTATATGGAAACCAACTGACGACAATGAATCAAACGACAATACACCATTATATTGCATGCGCAAAAAAATCAAAAGAGTTTATCTCTATGCAAACCGCTTAGTAGACGTATACAAATATTGGAAGAGTTGGATGTTATACAACTGTCATTGATTCATTTAAAACTGGAGGACGAATTAAAGAGTGGTGATAAAAAGCATGATTATTCATTACTGATACAGCATCCAGTGACCCATCTCGCTTTAAATCTCCTATCCCCTGTTGTAGCTGAAGGTTATATGTATACCTACAATCATATTATGAATTAAACAAATATGTCGTGACGCACATCAAGTCAAGTAGAGTGTTGTAGTAGCCATCCTTATCCACAAGTCCACAATGGACCTTGACAATCACAATCACCAAAAACCACACACCCTTTTTTTATAAATTGAATTGATTTATTTATGTCTAATTTCACTCTCCCCCTTGTAGCTTGTCTCTCTTTTTCCAGAGAAACTTGTTCAAAATTTGATCTCGTCAAGAAGCTACAGAGTTGAGCAGCATAATTCCTGACACAACGTACATGCTTCGTATAACTGGTACACAATGCTAGTATGTAATGTAGGTAGGACATTAACTTTTGAAATATAATAATTACTAACTATCATCATCACCCAAGCAAATATTTTAATCACTATGTGTACTTCAATGATACAGAAATAAACATGTAAATATATGAAGTATGTAATACATATGTACCAACTTATATAACAAGAACAAGAAAACTGACCTTGGCCGACCTTTTTTTGAACGAATTTTACAATCAACTGAAGCGGCTGGTACTGAACTGTTGTCGCTGTGGCACAGCTGGATATGTTATTTGCTGGTTTGAAATGTTATTTGCTCATTCAAGTATTAAAACAAGGGAACAACGGATGGGAAAATAAAACAGACAAATAGACCAGAACGAGACCAGGTGAACTGCTTGTGTGCTTGTATTGACTTGAACCAGCATGTATTAAATCGTGGTCAGTTCACTTGATCCAAAATTCTCACGGTCAATGCGGAGCGGAAACGAGGTACACAAGTTAATGCACTTTATAATACTTGATAATACACGCTCACTAAAATTCTGAATAAATTGAGTTCATAGATCAGCAGACGCAGTCAAAGCGTTTCACATGAATTATTTTTAATGCAAAAATAAGTTTAAGGTTTTATCATTCCTGTCTGATATAAGTGGACGCAAGAAATTGTTGATTATTCATAGTTGGAGAATGATATGCACATAATGGTACATGCTAGTGTCATAGTCATCATCATCATCATAATAAGATGCACAAAGTCACACGAATCTAGTCTGCATGTGAAGTGATTATAAAACCCATGTAAGGCATGAGCTGCTTATAAATTAGATAACATATATTCGAGCTCAGCATGTCCGATGAAAATTTTGGTACAAATCCGATTAAAAAAGTTAATTATAATTAGTTAACTATATTTAACTAATTTGGATTTTAAAATAGACATATTCGAAATTAGCCTGTCCGATTACATACATGTACTACTGTTTTTGGTCATAATCCTACTAAAAAAGTTAATTATAGTTAGTGAACTACAATTAACTTATTAGACTAATTGCTATGACAACAAAATATACATAATAGATGCACACACGACACACACACATAAATATGTAGACTGCATTTGTTTCCCAACTTATCTTTAATTTTGGCTGAGATTATCTCCCTCCTCTGTGATCATATATATATTTTTTTGTGAACAGACTGGCTGAATTGCGTAATATATAGCCGAATTTTAAATTAGATACAGAATAAGAGAAAGGAAGCATATTTGGACTCATTAGTAGGAATGGTCTAGTAAATCGTTTATGTATTTATCAAAATCTGGTGGATGACAGGAGTAGAGACAAAAAGAACTAAGCTGGCCGTAATCAAGAAAGAGTTTCTCCCTAATAATTATTCCTCTCTTTCGCCCAAATGATGTGCGCGCTCTGTTTGTCTTGTGTGTGTATGTAGAAAAGAAGGTCCGGGTTTATGTAGATTTTGAGTCATATATATTGCTTCATCCAAATAAACAATAGCTTTTTGGGTTCACTGAACTGAATTAGAGGAGAAATGGCTTTTTTTTGTGTGCGTTAATTTTCTCAATTTTTTGAATGAAGGGAAAAAGACTCATTCTAAAAGCTAACAAGACAAGACATTACACAAAGAATATAATGACAGCGCATTAAAAGGATAAATGATACCCTGCCTTTGTCCACAACAATGTTATTGCCATCAGTCATTATCAGATCAACAAAAGAAATCAGGCAAAAGCTATTTTGGGTAATGTATTCAATTCAGAGTAACGAATAAATATAGAGTAACGCGAACCAAAGATCATAAAAGAGTTTATATTTATAAACTGAGCCAGAATTTGAATTTTTTACTGGATTTTTTTTTGTGGATGTCAGTATTTGTATTTTAGTGGGTTGACCGTGTTTTCAATAACTCGTAATAAGTGAAGCATGAATTTTCTCTTACAAAACCTTTCACCAAACCATCAAGGCAACAAAAGGAACATTTTTCCATACATGAATCAAAAAGAAGTGACAATTTGTAATATTTAAACGTTCGAAATATTTTTGATATAGCATTCAACCACTACTTTGAAATAGATAGTTTGCCCATCAAAGATTGTCGTAATTGAAACATACAATTAAGCCACTCAAGAAGTAACGTGTCCGTTTGGGTATTGAAAGTTGTGTAAAAGCAGTAAACTGACCGTATTCCTCTGCACTCTCGGGCGTACATGCCAACTAAAATGCAATAATTATATCTTCAGGCAATCTATCTACAAACAACAGTGAGATATTAATTTGAACGTTGCCATAAAACTCTGTACAAGTTGTTGTTTGTTGTACTCTTGATGAAAAATGTGTACCCATATCGCACAAACTTTTTTCCCATTGCACTCCAGACACGCTGACTTTGGATCTTGGGTCGTTTTCCAACCTGCCTACAATTTCCCTTTAACAACAAGAGATCATCCTCATCATCATATGTACATAACTTTGGTTAACATTTACTGTACTTTTTTTCGTCTTCCTGAAAAAAAAACTTTCATCGAGTTTTCTGTACTTTTCAAATTTTATTAGTTAACATGGAAGGAAAAAAGGAAGAGCTATGCGCATTTAATATAAAGTACTAGAGCTACAAGCTTAAATGAATTTATTTAAGGGCCCTACTACGGTTTTACGGAAGCATAGGAAAAGCAGAATGCTTTTCCCCCAAAAAAGAAACTTTCTTTTATACTTCTTTCTTGCAAAATGTTTAGAAAGAGGAAAGAGCCAAACAGCGCAAAAAATAAATGTTGTGCTCCCTCGCAATTTCTTCAATTTTCCCATGCTCATGCATAATGCAGCATGTCCTAAACAACTTTAATGGTTTCATCATCCCGTCTCTTGTCTGCAGCCTGACAGACTAAATCAAATAGAGTTCAAAAAAGTGTAAGCGCGTGTGAGAGAGAGCTCCTCAGAAGAAGGAAGGTAGTGAAATGGAAGAAAAGAGAGAAGTATAAATTTAACAAGACTCTCTTTTTCTGCTCATCCGTAATAATCCACATTTTAATGCGACACTGTCTTCAGTTACTTTCTTTCCTTTTATGCTGTTGTTGTTGATGCATGTGTGGGTGTGTTGAAAATTTTCTTTCATTCCTCATTCATATGCCATACATATTGATGGACACCTGAGACATGGCTTGCGTATTTGCTAAGGTATAATAATAATAATAATATGGAAAATAGAAGAGGAGATGCATATTTTATTATAATAAGCACTTGTACTGTAATATGCAATTTTACTTCTAGAGACTTGAAATTTGTTTCCTGGATTTGGCCTTCTTAGATTTTCGTAGTTCAAGACGTGCACCACACTACTTGAGAGAAAGAAAGTGAAAGTATGATGTGGTGGTGATGATGATGATGTTGAGTTCATGGTGGTGGAGAATGAATGCAACGGTTTAATAAGACTTTACTACCACCACACCTTTAAACCAAATCATTTTACGTATCAATTGACTAGACTATACTGTCAACGAAATTCATCGTTTAAGCTTGTTTACATTCATTATGAATGCTTGCTTGTTTGAAAAAAAATCGAGCAAAAAATTACCCGCTTCCTAATTCTTTCACTTTCACGTCAGCTTGAAAAAAAGAAGAGTTGCATGAAGTATTGTAGATTTTTATTTTACATGTAAATATGAGCTGAGCTCTCTCAAACACGTAAAAACATGCAACTTTTTTATTCAGAAGAGAGAAAATTATTCTTTTCCTCTTTAATGAACTACCTTGCATCATACTCATTTGCATGCATTCACTAATTGTTATGGTGTTAAAGGAGGAGGAACAAGACATGGTGGTCGATGTGAAGGAGGATGTAAAGTAAATTATGAAGTAAAATTAAGCAGAGTGAATATATATGTATATTTGTGTATACAAGTTGTTTTAAACTTACCCGTGTATATTTTGTAAAGGAAATTTTCTAAATTAAAATTAAACATTCCCCTTACCTTTCTTTTTTCATGCATAAACAAATATGTATACACCGGGCTGGTTTGAGTCATTAGCAAAAGAAATATTTGTAATGGCCAAAGGAATGGCTACATTTGCCAGATTGCCAGGTGAAAAAGTAAAAGTACCCGAGACCTCGAGAATTTTGTCGCGTGGCGTGAATTTTATTGCCCGGCACACTGAAACCACTCTTGCTTTTAACTTTATTCTCGCCGCTACCATCAACCGGAAAACGGTGACAATTACTTTTAACATTTTGTCCTCGAGCTTTTTAAAAAGAAAAAAAGGTCGTTTTTTGGAATGTGAGTACTGTGATATCAAATGAAATGATCAAATTGTACCGCCTCAAGCAGGCATTTTTCTTTTCAGAAGAGCAATGTGATAAGAAATTTTAATTGGGAGAAGAAAATGCTGGACGTGCTTCCATTTTTTCTTTTCTGTGCTTGTCTGATTCGCCGGTCTAAATGCGTATGTATGCTTACTAATCCTTTATGTTTCTTTCCACTTTTCTGTGTCATTTTCTTGAGCTCTCTCTCTCTCTCTTTTAGTCAAGTAATTGCCACCATGACCGTCATTGAGAGAAAGAAAAGATTGTGAGTGCTGCTTGTAGTTTTTGCGATTTCAACATTGTTGCGTGTGGAGTTGCAGAGCTGAAAACAACCTTTAGTACAATGCGGGACATGTATTTAGTATTTACAGAAGAATGCAGTGTCATGATTTTTGTTTGTGTATACAACAACCAACATTAACACCTACAAAAATTAAATAAAAGGTTGGGTATTTTTGTGTACAGTCCAATTAACTTGCTGAATTTTGGTTGGCAATAGACGCAATAACAAATTGTTATCTTACATCCAAGTTGGCTTGGGCTTTACGGAAGAGTTGGAAATTGGAAAGATTATGTGTTTTAGCATGACTAAAATTATCGTGTCTGGAAATCTCTACTCTCACACAATACTGTGATTTCTCCATTGTAAATCAATCCAAATTTCCCTTTCCCTTCAGTTGGTTAGTATTTTAAACTAATTTAATTGTTGGCTTAAATTCATAACAACAAAAAAATCTTTTCTATGTTCATTTATATTGTTAGTTTAAGTTTAGTTCAAATAATGTTATTATGCGTACACGTTTCTCCAAGTAAAAGTAAAGTAAAACATTTGAAGAAATGAATTCCAAGAAAATGAGAATTTTCCAATCCCCACAGGCAAAAGTGCAACAACTAAAAAGACGAGCAATCGAAAATTTATTATTATAATAATATAATATTTTGTTAGAGAAACTCACACCACTACTGCAGTAGAATAAGTAGAATGATACAAAAAAAATTCAAGTGGTGAAAGTGTAAGAGGCAAAAAAGGTTTTGTGTAGGTATTCTTGGTGACTGACTATGGCCAGCAATTTCTTATCTTGGACTTGCCAACTTCAAAAATAAATGTTTTGCTACCATACCATATTTGCAGAAGAGTTGTTGAACTTTTAGTTAGAAACTCAGCATACTTGTACAACACAAGTATGAGTATGCTCACAAAATTCACAATCAGCTTTGTTACATAATATAGTTTTATATATTTTTGCTCATGTACATTAAGAACAAGACAGGACACGAAATGATGAGAGTGTGCCTTGGAGCAAAAGAAATACAAGCTGTGTGTAGAATTTTTTTTGTTGGCAAGCATTTGTGTAGTAGAAAGTAGTGTAGCTTTCATCAGTTCAGTTCATCCCGTTGTTTTGTAAAATAGCATTGTATTTTCTTTTGGCTTCCTTTTATATTTGTAAAATATTTTACATATATAAGCAATCCGCTTGCTCTCTCTTGATGATGTCATGTCCTCACGTCATAATCGTAAACATTTCCAGTGTGTGGAAATAAGTGGAAGTGCGAACTTGGAAGACGAAGGGTCTAGTTGCAGGCTAGACAGAGTAAGGCAGACCCCATATATATTATGGCACGCGCTTTTTATTATGATCGTAATCCATGTGAGGAGGAAGTGAAGATGTGGCTTTAGTTGCTAGATTTTCGTTTGCAGTAGACTTTGTGGCTGGCTCAGATATATCTTTTATTACAATTTTTTATTTCTGATTTGTCAAGTTTGCACTGTATTTTTTTTGCTACATTCTACCTCTTTTTATACTAGCATTAAAAGTAGAAAGTAAAGAGCAATCCAATTTTTGGACAACACTTTTTCTAGAATTTTCATCAAATTTTTTAAATGAGCGTCGACAGTCAAGCAAAGAGATTTTTAGAAAATGGAGCTATATAGTACAAAAGTATCAAATATCACCAACTTTTACAAAAAATAGTGAAAGTATAAAAAAAACTCAGTGAAGCTAGCCAAGTTTGCCAAACCCTTTATAGAACAGTAACGAGGAATCCACAGAAAACAAAGCCAAGCCATACAATGATGAAGCAAGTGAGAAAGAAAGGTTTTTGATGATTTGTACATATCCTTTTTCTTGGAAAATAATAGAAATTTTCACAATTTTGTTATCACGGCTGTATAAATACTAGAATTATGCATAATATCCGCTTGTCCAAAAAAACGAACACTATTTCGTTGCCACAGGTACAAACCCACATATAATAGAAATTTTTGTGGTGTGGTGTGGTTTGGTGCCCGGGTCCTTTTACAATTTTTATTTACTAACGTTCATAAATCAGTTTTTTCTTGGTATGATGGCAACATGTAAGGTAACACGAGACACGGCCATCCGCATTGAATTTTTGAACATGTGTATATGTCGTGTAGCGCAGCAGCAGCGTCTCTTTCATAACTACCAGGTATGTATATTTTGTGTATGGGTTTTAAATTTTAAAACCTTCTCACGTCTCCCTCTTACTACTTTACACCATTTTATTTTGAAAATAATGATGATAATAGTGTGTTGCATGGGCAGGATGTGATGTGCATTGTGTGCCAGAATACATGTACACGTAACCACACCCACAGTCCAGTGGTAATAGCATTCCACAATTCCGTGTCATCGACCGAAATGGTTTTCGAATTTCTTACCATTTTTGTGTGGTGGCATATGAATGTATATATTTGTACAATGTACGGAGATTGGGAAAGAAGAAAAAAGAGACAGTATGCATGTAGATAGCAAGTATAGTTGATAGTTTAATAGTGCGTACATAAATACATATTCAGTAGCAGTTTGAGTAAAAAAAATAAGTTCTTTGAAAATAATGATGATAATAGTGTGTTGCATGGGCAGGATGTGATGTGCATTGTGTGCCAGAATACATGTACACGTAACCACACCCACAGTCCAGTGGTAATAGCATTTCACAATTCCGTGTCATCGACCGAAATGGTTTTCGAATTCCTTACCATTTTTGTGTGGTGGCATATGAATGTATGTATATATACAATGTACGGAGATTGGGAAAAAAGAAAAAAAGAGAGACAGTATGCATGTATATAGCAAGTATAGTTGATAGTTTAATAGTGCGTACATAAATACATATTCAGTAGCAGTTTGAGTAAAAAAAATAAGTTCTCTTTCTTGTAGCGTTAAAAAACGGGAAACTGCGATCTTTGAAAAATCGTCTGCCTTGATTTTTATCTGAGGAAAGGAGAAAAATGATACAGCTTAGCCTACACACAAGCCTTCCATTTTTTTCTCTCTTCTTTTTCCAGTTTCCGCAATTCCTCTTAGCTTTAGTTCAACTATACCATACATGCTCTCACACTCTTGCACACAAAAACCAATCCCATTTACCCCGACCACACATTTTTCTTTCATTCAAAATTCCAATCATGCACATCCGAAAGAGAGAGAGAAGATAAAAACTATTTCTTTGTGGGATTTCGCATTGTTTAACTTTTTCAAGAAAAATAAAAGTTTTTTATACATTTTGTTTTGGAACATCACAGATCCACATCATCCATCGCTGGGTTGTAAATAAGTAGAACGTAAATTGAAAGTAATACACACACTCACGTATTCACCAACACACATATTCCCTCTAAATTACACATTTGTTTAAACAACATTACATACATACATGCCTATATATGCTACCTTATTGCTCAAAGATTAGTACAGAAGAGGGATTGTGCGTAATTTTTTCCCCGATTCCTTTTCTAAATTTCCAATTTAAGTTCCAGTGCGTGGCGCTGCAAAAGTGAAAGTACTTTCAAGTGAAAATACTTTTACAATTTGTTCTTTCTCTCATTTTCAATACTTTACCTTCTAAAGTAAGAGCAGGATAGGATAAGGGACATACATACATATGTGCCTCTCTTCTTCTTTTTAAATTGGAAACGAAATAAATTGTCCTCCATAAAAATGATCGTTTCCCAGAAATTGTCAGTGGGCTCACTAAAGAATTGTAAAAAAGAGATGGAATAATGTGTGTGTGTGTGTGATTTTCAGTTTAAAAATGAGTTGGATGCAGGATAATAAAATGGAGAAAAGCAACCACAAGAGTTTTATCCTATTTTTTAATGTTTAATATGTGTTTACTTACGTAAGTGTTCCAATGTGAATGTATTGTGCCTAGGTGTCTTCTTGGGAATCAGTTTTCTTCTTTTAAACAATTCATTTTTTATGGCGTCAGACTTTGACATTGAAATTACGTACTACATTGCTTTGTAAGTATTTGTAGTATTTTAACGTTTAAACCCTGCGAACGAAAAATTTTTCATCGTCCAATTTCATGTTTTTTTGTACAAACTGAAAAAAGTGCTTGTTTGTTTTGTTGTGTTTGAGTGAAAGTAAAAATGTGGGAGAGTGGTTAACTTTTCCATGCGTAAATTTTGATTGTGGTTGCATGCGCATTTTAGGCGGTCTCTGGTCATGTGTCTATGGTATGCATATGGTCAAAATGCTTCGCAGTAAAAAAAACACAGGAATTTAAAAAAAAAAGTTTACCTCCACAACATCCATTATCACAGCTATTACTACGATGTTTGTAATAAATCATAATAACCCTATAACCTCCATAATATTTTATGATTTGCTGATTGTGGTTGTATTTAGACTTGCATTCTTGTACATGTGGCATTTATGATAAAAATATATGACGGGAACATGGCATTTATGATTGTTCACGAACAACATAATTATACATATCCTTTTTGTTAATCAAGCCACAAAAATATACACATGTCATCATGACACATGAGTTAGATCGTTAGACATGCTAATAGATAGGACAATTATGGAACAAAATAGTCTTAAAACATGAATAGAAATGGGCGTGGATCACTGTATTTCTGTATCTTTGTATGTCATTTTTTTCTACTTATCGTAGTTGTTTTTGGTGCACTGCGGTATGTGTTGAAGTTAATCAGAATAGTTAATTTGAAGACCCGTCATGCAACCAGTATCGTTTAGCGAACAAAATAAAAGATACATTTACAAGCACTGAGGATATAAAAGGAAGCCCAAAACAAAAAAAAAGTTTTATGAGAGATTAATTTTCTATTCCGATAAGAGATTTTCAACATATTTAAAGGGAAAAGTGAAAGCTTCCCTTGTTACAAGCTGTCAAACATACAACAAAACATGTCATTCCACGCAAACAAGCTGTACACGCATTATTGAAGCATTCAATACAAATACAAGCTTCACTGCGGTATGTGTTGAAGTTAATCAGAATAGTTAATTTGAAGACCCGTCATGCAACCAGTATCGTTTAGCGAACAAAATAAAAGATACATTTACACGCACTGAGGATATAAAAGGAAGCCCAAAACAAATTTTTTTTATCAGAGATTAATTTTCTATTCCGCTACGAGGTTTTCAACCTATTTAAAGGGAAAAGTGAAAGCTTCCCTTGTCACAAGCTGTCAAACATACAACAAAACATGTCATTCCACGCAAACAAGCTGTACACGCATTATTGAAGCATTCAATACAAATACACGCTTGGAAGATGCGTAGTAGCTATTTCTTCTAAGATGAAGATTCAGAAGATAACAAACCCAAACAAGCGTCGTCTTGGTTTACTATACTTCTTTCCGTTATGATCTTGATCAATGATATCACTAACAATATCATTTTCATTTTACTTGGCTTCGTCTTAGTTTACTATACTTCTTTCCGTTATGATCTTGATCAATGATATCACTAACAATATCATTTTCATTTTACTTGGCAAACTGACACGGGTGTCCATCTAAAAATCCGATAATGACGGACTATCAAGTTCATTGTATGAAAACTGTGCAAACTACTGTGTACTAACCGCCCGCACGTCGTTTTTGCCAGCTTTAAGGAACCATGTCAAACAAATGTATGTATGTATGTAATGTGGTGAATTCTCTTTGCTATTTTTGATCAAGTCTTGAGAAATGGAACAGTCAAGGAAGTCAGAAATACATGTTTGTTCTGCTCTAGTCTTGTCCTTTGCTTCGCTGAACTTGATTCTTTGTTTGTTTGTGTGTCAATGTTCATGTCTAATGCTTCCTTCTTTCTTGTAAGTTACACTCATAAAGAAATACTCGTGAGTTACATGCTTTCTTTTTCCGGATTTGGGTTATCTTGTGAAATGTAAACTGGTGTTGGTGTTGTGCGTAGCAAACTAAACTTTTGAGGGAGAAAAAATGACACAAAATGAAATTGAAAAAAAGAAGCAAGCTTGTATTTTATTTCATATTTGCTGCTGCTAAAGTGGTATTGAGTGTGGCAAAAAATCTTTTTGACATTTTTCATAAAAAAAATGTCTCTATCGTGCTTATTGTTTTGTTAAGAGGCGTTTTTATATTTAGTTGTATCGTGAATTAATGCATTACAATATATAGGCATACATCTGGGTAGGCACTAGGCTGGGAGAAAATGGGAGAGTCATTTCATAGTATATCGTTATCATTATAGTTATTATCTCACTCTTCTCTTGCATCCCCAGATCTACGACAGTACAACAGGCAATAACATAAAAATATAAAATAATATCTGATATCACATCAAAATATTTCCATCTGAAATTACGACTGCAGATACCATAGTAAAATGACAGTGAGAGTTAGAAGAAGAATTAACCATTTTGTGTCAAGCGATGAGTGACGTGTGTATAAACAAGCCAAAACATTTTAGATGACAGGCAGATATATATATACATATGAACTCTGGTGAAGCATGTTGAAAATGATAGCCTTGTCGCTGTTGAAATGGATACTTGCTGACATTCTGCATTTGTACTTTTTTACCCTTTCCACTTGATTTTTACAACAAACCTGAAAAATTGTACATCATTTGTGCATTATTATAATTTATAATGTTTTTATTAAGGTTGAACTTCACATTTTATAAAGTTGGAAATACAATTTTATTTGTTCTTGCCAATTACTTAACTAGGCACATGCATATGTAAGCTAGTACTGTATAAATGCACAGGCAAAATGACGCAGTTAGAATGTAAAGAATATTATCCCCCCCCCCAAAAAAAAAGCTGTCAGTTAGAAATACTTTCTACAGATTTTAATCTCTTTATGAAATAGGAAATGAAAGGAAATGCGAGCACCGCATAACAGAATGGAGAATGAATATTACAGAGTTGCAGACTTACCTATATTTTTATTATTATTATCATCACATTGTTTTACAATATTGTCTTATGTAAATTTTTACATGCACTTTCATGTGTAATTCTATATGCACGCATACCACGCTTACTTTCGTTGGGGAATGAAGTACTCATTTACAATACAAGAGTGTCGAAATTCACGTGGCTTAAGTGATGACGATGTTGGGGAAAATCTCATTGAGTAGAAAATAAACTCACAATCAGGCAATCCATTATTACTCTACCTTGCCTTCTTATTTCATAAAAAAAACCTCGCGAGAAAGAAAATGACACGTGTGAGGGGATACTTCTTTTTTTAAAAGGACTGCAAGTCATTGAAAATGCTACGTATGAATTTCATTCCATCCCATTAACATATTTAGGGTCTATTTTAGCAATAGAGAGAATATTTACATAGTACAGGGTGGGATTACATTGATGACGTAGCTTAATGAATGAAACGAGCAAGGTTCTAGTGATAGAAACCATGAAGATGTCATGAAGATAGTGTAAGAAAAAATACTTTTTAAACACATGTAAATCCTTGTTTCTACGAAGAAAGGAGAATGATTTTAAATTAGAAAGATGACAAGCGAGTGGATACCCGATATGCGTGTATTTTTCCGTCAGTCACTCAAATTTATAGAACACTCTGCGGTACCAAAAGACAGTTATATTTTTCGTTGGCAACGTTTGTTTAGTGAAAAGGAATAAAGGGAAGGAGGAAATATTAAAAAAATATGGCTTCTATTTGCACCTCTTCTTTATTTTAAAGGAAAGAGGGCCAAGTTCATTAAAATACCTACTCATTCAAGTGCATCCATTTGTGTCACCACCTCCGCTATAGCACATTGCATTGCATCATCCCACACGCCGTACCACTCTTGGTTACTTTGAATATTCCAATGCTACTTCCCAAAAATATTTTACCACTTCTTTCCAAATCACAGACAGACGCAAACCCAAACGTTAATTTACAAAAAAAAGAAAAAGTATAATATTTAAACCGACCTAGTCACACCTTTGTTCCTTCCTTTAACTAATTAAAATACAACAAAAAGCTCTAAAATATTTTTTCCCATCATTTTATTTCAAAATAATTATTACAATTATAATAATTCATATCCGGGTCATTGTGCTTAGAACGATCATAAAACATTTTTTTATAGAAATATTATCACTAATTCCCTTGCCTGTTTTAAAGCCAACCGCATGATACGCACTCATGCACACTGTTATTTGCCATGCAGAGATGTTGCTTTCATTCAAAGGGACTAAAAAAGTATTTAATACTTTGTTGGTATTATTTTCCAACATTCAACATTTTATTACCATTGCTCCTTTTTTGTTATACCCTCGTTTCAAATAATGTAGAGTAGTATGCATGGTCGCAAGTTGTACAAGTAATACCGACGCTAATCTGCGAAGTAACATGACAATCATAAAAAACTCTAATATTAAAAGATAGAAAGTTGCACAGTGTGTAATTATTCTACTCTTGAAATGATCACTCAAGAGCAAACACACACACACACTCTCTTGTTCTCTCTTTTTAGCCATCACAGAAAATCGTCGAAATGACTGTGCTCTTTCTCTCTCTGTGCACTCGTTAATGTTGTATCTCTTTTCCCACTTTCATTCATTCATTTTCAACTACTGTGAAACAAAAAAGATTCCTCTTGGGAAACACTCACGTGAAAACAGCAACATTTTGTCTAAAAATACTTTTGTGAGTTTTGCGTTTCATTCATTATAATGCCTCATTGTTTTTGTACATCATACCTTTTATCATGGTAGTGGTGGTTGTGATAGAGGGAGTAACGACATTTCATTTTGTTAACATTTTCCCCACCATGTTTCATTTTTTTAATCAGTTCTAACGCAGTTTTGCTTTTATCTACACTTTTTTTACTTGCTGGCTGGCATGGGATTCGGAGGAAAATGCTGGCAATCCTCACCCGACTTAAAACCAAAATGTTATTGTGCAGCACAATACTGCACACACGCATTACTTCAAATATTGGGAATGTCTATTGTGTCATTGTGCCCACTTGTAAAACAAGTCATTTTACTTTCCACTTGTTTTTAATTTGATTGCTACTTTGTACTTGTCTACTTCAGCGAATCGGCAAAGCCACAACCAGAGACACAACCAGAGAGCGGTGCATTTTCGGTCCTAAAAGTTTTATCATGTTTACAATTTTCATACATTATCGCAATACACACATATGTATACAATCAACATAAATAGTTAGTAGTTAGTGTCGCAGATTTGATAGTCAACCAACATTATGGCCAAATAAAGATGCTTAAAGGACATTCTCAATAAATATACTTCCAGCCGCAAAAAAAGTCAAAAACAGTTATCCCGGAAATCAGTCCACAGAGAGAAATATAAACCAATCAATAAACTACATGCCGTCCAAACGGATTTTTTTCCTCGCCTCAACAACAATTAATCTTGTCCTACTTTCCTATCATCGCCAATATCCGCCATTATTAATTTTCATGGATTTCCCCTTGTACAAACAAATTGATAACCTAAAGAACCTAATGGAGGTCGTGCTTTCGTAGCAGGAGCAGTTTTTTTTATCAAGCGATAAATCCAATTTAATGACCTCTCCACCAAAACCAAATAACCCAGCCAACTACACTGCTCCTACTCCTGATGAAAGGTTCCTTCGTATATGCACACATGTATACACATAAATTGGCACACAGTGCAGTATGCAATTTGTCATCGCCAACCCATACTATATGTGTTTTGTGCAAATCCTTTTGAGAGTTGATAAATGGCTTAATTTGCACTCATTAAGCGAGGCAATAAATGCATTTTTTTGCGTAACCACAATCAACTTTGGCAATTAGCAAGAAAAATACAACCAAATATTCATTTTGTAAGTAAAACAGAAAAATACGACATAAGAAATTGCTTCCGCTTTTTGTATTGAGCGTATTTACGGATGTAGAATAAAGCATATGGATATGGCTGCTTGCTTGACTATATCTTTTAAAAGTCCAACCTAAATTACGATGATGGTATAAACGTTTGAGGTGAATTAATGTACTACAAATACAAAACTAGTTTTCGGTATGGTCGATATGAGATGTACAGACTTCGATGGTACGAAGCGAGTGAGCAACTGAAATCAGTACAGCATTTCCTTAGTTAATCAGTTTCTCGGCTATCTTTAGTGGGATGAAATCTAAATATAGTAATTAATAAAAGTTTGGACTTGTAAACCATACACAAAATGAGAATCTATTTTGGAATGCTCAAAATTACACATTCCAAAATTATATGAATGTGTGAGGTGAGAACCTGTATCTTGGCCTCCTTTCTTCATTTTCTCCTCTGCTCTGGTGACATTAATTTTAATTACGGAATGGGAAAGTGAGTAAAAGGGAGAATGAAAAAAATGTATGGAAGGCAAGGATAAAGAAGAATGGTGATGATGATGGTGACAGAAAACAATGTAGAGGAATTTACAAAAGTGCCAGAGAGTGGCGGAGGTAGGAGGATTATGCCTGCTGCCAGACAGCCTGCTACTCTCTCCACACGAGAACAAGTTCATCTTTGTTCTATTATAATCGCTCTACTCATCATCATCATCGCCACAATCATTTTGTCCT
>JAHZNC010002218.1:0-10235 GCA_027744095.1 Zhuqinia jingwanae | reverse complement strand
CCTACACACCTCTCTCTCAACGTACTGTTTGAATTGAAGCGTTTCTTCCTTTGAATAATCTAGAGAGAAGCAGACGACGCGCATCAGTTGAGAGAGAGAGAGCTTCTCAATTTTCCAGAATGCCGGTATATCAATATCCGGCCAAGAAAAAAAAATATGTATTTCCTAGTGAGCCACTCACTCATACATATAACCTGCTTTTCCTGACTCTTCCCAAGAAAAATAATGCAATTAGTTTTATTTACACAATACTGCACACAACAACACACCTTTTTTAACATCAGCCAGCCCCAGACATTAAAACTATCGAAAGGAAATATGTAGAGTTTTCTCGGAAAAGTTATTTGATATTTTCTTTGGATTTTTGAGTTTTCTTATTCAGCAGCAGATTATAGAAAAGCTTATATAACTTTTAAATATAAATTAAACCGAAATTCCATTTGATCGCAAATAAAAGCTGGAACATAATTATGAATGCAAATCTTTGTTGAACTTTTTAAACCTCATCATCCATCAGTCATAAAAATTAGCATCAGCATCATCATCATCGTCATTTTTTTCAAAAAAAAAAAAAAAAAAGTTTACCGTCACTTTTTTTCAAGGAAAGAGGTCATCACCTCACCATCATCATCATCGTCATTTTCGTCAAGAATAAGACTCATGGCTTTAATCTGATCTTTTCTGATGACCTGTGCTGCTCGTGTTGGTGACTAGTGACGTTGATGGTGACAACCTCTCTCTGTCTTGCATTTACCGTCTACCAGCCTTGTTGATTGACTAAACTGTAATAATAATAATTTCCATCGCTTGCGTCTTTTCATGTTTATTTGCATGTAAATTAAAAGGCTAAACACATAATATTATGTAGGTATATGTACCTATACCTATTAGCTTAAAGGCAGAAAATGAGTAAACTTTTTTCAGAAAAAGAAATTACCTATCATAAGACAAATCAAATCATGTGAGCTGATTAGACAACAGAGAGAGAGAGAGAGAGAGAGAGAGAGAGAGGGCAATAAGTAATTATCGTCATCATCATGAGGATAAGCTCTCACACAAGCGCAAACCAAATCAACCAAGAAAATGACGGAACAAATTAAGATGCACTGCACAACAGAGCAGAGAGAGAGAGACTCGTTCTCTTTGAAACACAATGACACAAGTCACGTCAAGTCACAAGACGGTCTTATTGTCATCAGTTTTTCCTGTTGTGTACATATATGCATACATACAAACATACCTATACCTTTTATGTGTGCGATATGATATGATGTAACTTAATATTTATAACAACACAAGATATAATGTCATTTCGCTCTTGTGTCGAGATTTGGTCCAGCGGAAAAATTATTCATTATGATGATGATGATGATGATGATGACGATGACGATCAAACGGATTGTGTGAGAGAGTTCCTTGTTCTTCTTCTTCTTCTACCTCATTCTCTACAAATAGTCTAGTGACACGCATACTATTAAAATTATTAAAACTTGATTCCATATACTACTCTCTTGAATCTTTTTCTCTGGATGCATGGACAAAATCTTACTATAGGTAACTCTCTTATACTCTCCACCTCATAATATGCTTACGTGTGTGGTGGTGATGCACTTTTATTTACGTACATACATATAACTTTAGTATATATATCATATTATATTTTTATAACAAGCTATTATTATACTACTACTAGCAGCATACCTACCTACCACCACCATGCTGTTGAATTTTGATAAAGGATTAATAGCAGAACTACGTAAATCGACTAATATATGTATGCATGCGGTATAATAATATTAGTCAATTTTATAAAAACCTATTCATTTCAAGTAGTGCATATGTACGTAAAACCGTTCTATTCTATTCTAAAACCACACAAAAAAAAACTTTTTTTGATGCTAAAGTTTGAACTCTGCCTTTTCCTGTTCCAAAACCAAAGCCCAATCTGCTTGCTGGTATCACAGCACCACACACACCAACCAAATAGAAACACACACACACACACACACACACACACATGAAAATCAGCCAAAAGATTCTCCCATCATCAGAGCAAGGCAGCAGTATAGCAGCAGCATCACATCACAAATGTAATATTATATAGTATCGCCATTTTTAACCAAAAGAGCCAAAACGGAGCTCTAGACAAGTCAGTCTTTGAGAGAGAAGCAAGCTAACCAGACGCAAAACTAAGCGAATATTTTCTTGTGTGCTCTCTGCTGAAATTGAATTGAAAGCCAAAAAAAGAAGCTCAGTTTATTATCACACGTAGACATACACACACACAGCAAAAGCAAGCAGCAGCAAAGCTTTCATATATACATTTTATAGTCTCCTCTCATACAACACACACACACACAACTTGTTTGAGAGCTTGTCCATTTTAACTTGTGTATAAAGCAAGCGTTCATCTTTCTTCGTCCTTCAGTCAGCTTGTACACGTTGAGCGGTGAACATCACCAAAAAAAATATATCATACACACACAGCTAAATACTAATAAGCAATCTTTACAATTTTGTCTATCAAAATAAAAGCTACATACAATTCTCATTGTACCCCATCAAAATATTATTCATCATCATTGCTATTAAAGCTATATTACACATTCATTCTATTGAGTGCAGTGTCAAATCAAACCAAATCTCGAAATAATTTGAAAAAGTTTTGAAACAAAACTTGTCGTTAAAGTGCAAACTAGTATCCTGTTATTTTTTACAAGTAACTAAAAACTCCACAAAAGTGAACACTGCAAAAAATAATAATAAAGAGATATATAATCATTTTTTTGCAAAGCGATCATAAGAAGAGAAGAATAACTTGTTGGCAAAAAAAAATATCTTCTTCTTGTTTCATCTTCTGCTGCTGACGTACGTGGGCACAGACAACCTTAACAAAAAGGAGCTCTTCAACAGAAACAAGCATTACCAAATATATCAAATTGTTTAACTAACTAACCATTGTATAGAGTGGGTTCATTTTGTTGGTGGTGTTGTTGTGACGTAAACCATTGCATTGTAGCAATCATCATCATCTCTCTCACTCACTCATACAAACTGAGAGAACAATCGCTTTAAAATATATCTCTCTTTGCGTAAACTACCTCAACCTCAAAAAAAAGAGCAACACTTTATTCAAAACCAATGAGTTGAGTTAAAAGTTTTAAGTGGATCCACAAAAGTGTATATGTACAGTATACACAACACACTATACTACGTCAACAGAGAGACCCAAATATTAAAATGAGATTTTGTACTGCTGATTATTATAATACGTTTATAATGAACAGTGAGAGTTAACTGCTAAAAAAATATATATATATAAAATATATTATTACAATAATAAAGCAGAAAAAAAGTGCAGTGGTGCATCTACTTTACGAATGAAAAAAGTATTTAGCACACTTTTAAGTGACGTCAGTCTTCAAAATAGTAATAACTTGAAAATATTTCAAAAAAGTTATTATATCAACCATCAAAGAACGAAAATGATTCCAACTTTAACAGAAGAGAAAACGGGAGTCACGCTGATAGTACCAAAAGAACCAAAGTCACCTTTCAAGCACCTTTTCAAAAGGTAAATACAAATGCATACTAACATACATATTGGTAGTAATAATAATAAGTACATATAGTATAAACTTTTTACTCGCGCGGCGGCACAGATCATTTTACAGAGAGTATATAGTGCGGTGTGGTTGGTGAATGTGATGGATGATGAGAACAAAAAAGGGTTAACATTTTGAATAAACTTTATGGCTATCTTATGTATCAATTATATATATTGCACTGCTCATTTCCGCCTTCAAAACCCATTCACTTTTTTTTCTACTCTAGTTTTATAGTAGTACTTCCTCCATTAATGAATTATTATTGCTTGGCATGAGAATTTTTGAGATCACACACATATCCCATCATCATTATCAAATCCCTTTAGTTAGCTTACCTGTCTCTCTATTTAACTGGTGATGATGATGATGATGATCATGATGACGCGTTGCTCATCATCATCATCGTCATCAGCATCACTCACTCATCTTATCAGTAGACTTAGCAACATATATGACATGACTATGATGATGACAAGAGTGGAATGCACAATGAGTGTAATAAATTTTCAAATGAATTTATTTCTTTTCATCCGGTCATATTGTATACACAATTTTGTGTTTAGAGAGAGAGAGAGACAGGCAGAGAGAGTTGAGAGCACTTGAATTTCATATTATGCAAATGGATTGGGCGAGAATCCTGTTCTTTTTTTTGGAAGGGGGGCTTTAATTATTATTACTATTTGTCATTGTACTTTGTATGTGACTACGTCAAGGGAAATAATTATTGTAATAATAATTAAGATAAATAGACACATGATCATCATCAGAATGACAGCGACAAACGACGACATGGTTATTGCAAGTCAAGTGGTGAAATATATATAAGATCTCTATTTTTTGAGGGGTTTCCACCTACATCAATAGCCCATGTTTGCTAAATTTGCATGTCAGCATTGCATTACTTTGCTCACATGCAAATAAAATATAAATAGAGATTTCGTCATTTCTTTTCCGTATGTATACGAGATTTAAAGATTTTTTTGGAGATTTTTTTTTGAAAAATGTCCATGCTTTTTTTCTTCTTCTTCGTAAGAGATTTTGTATATCAGCAGCAGTGATGATAATATATTAACCTTTTTTCCTGCGACATTTCGTCACACTGAAAAACAGAGGTTATTAGAAAAAAAGGCGATTAGACATACGACCGTGTCCGTGTGGCACCATGAACCACCTGAACCGCATTTTAATCAAAGAGTGTCGACTAATATGCATACTTTTTCTATAAATATATAATATATTATATTGAGAATTGGCATCCTAAATGAATGAATGACACCATTGCAAAATTATTGGCTGAAGAAGAAGGATTAACATTTATATCTATTTATGTTTATATCATTCGTCTCAATCGACCTCAAAACACGTTAAACTTGTGTAAAAAAACATAAACCAAAGTATAAAAATATATAATAATCCTCAGTCATATCGATAGATCATATCATAAATTTCATACATTTTTTATATATAAATATAGTTAAATAATTTACTGGACGAAAAAAATATATCAACTTTGAATCTTTTTTTTTCAATACAAATATCGTCATCAAAGTTGTTGTACCACGTTCGTACTTTGTACGTGATGAAAACATTACAGAAAGTTCAAGAAATACTTTATAAAAGCAATTTACATAATGAATGAAGGGATAGGATTGGTTGATTGGAGATAACGAAAGTCCAGCAGGGATAGCAGCAGTGTTATTTACATATTATTATTATTAAGTTTGTAAAAAAAAATGTTTAAGGTTTGTTCAGAGTCGGTTTTCTACTTGGAAAACTGAAAACTTGTCTTTATTTCTTAAGACGTAAGGAATAGCGAAGAAATTGTAGTAGGTCGGGTTATTTTGTATGGAGTAATATATATTTTTATTATTATTTTGCTGAGAAAATAATCAAGTTTGCTCCAATGCAAAAGCAGTATTTTTTTATTACGGGTGCTGCTGCTGCTACTGATGCGATGCATTTTTATAATAATAATATGTTATGCTGATATGATAAGATATTAAAAGTAAAGCGTCATCATCTTGTTCGTCTCTCGTCTCTGCAAAGTTGTAACTTTCAGGGTTCCTCCATACTACTACATCCATCCTTGCAATTATTATTATTTTGGTGAAATTTGAAGGATCCCTGTAAAATATAAGTGCAGGGTGCTCTTCATATATATAAATATTATTGTTCAGAATAATATTGAGAGAGATCTCTCAAGACTTGGACAAGGCAAGGCCACTAGAGTAAATGATGATGTGATGAAATGAGCAAACCAGGAAAAGTTTATTTTGGCAAAAAAAACTGAAGAGAGTTCACTTCACTTCATACAGAAGCAGATGAGAATTTTTTTTTGTTTGATGGTGATGATGAGAGTTTAAGTTTTATAGTACATGGAGATGTATAATAATAATGATGACAAAACATTCAAATCAACTCAAGTCAGTTAACTGGCTGGAAATGATGAAGGGAAAAGTGTGTCAATGCCGATTCAATTGTAGCAGGGAGAGAGGAGTAGTAAGTGCAGTGCAGTTTTTATGGACTTGAGCTAAAAGAAAAAGAGAGTATTAGGGTGAAGGGTGAAACATGAAAAAGGAAGGGAAACACGAACAAGTGTGTATATATTACACACTTGCATTAAATAATTGTTTTACTGATATCACTGATATGGAAATGAATATGTTGAGGAAATAAAAAAAACTAATAATATGATTTTTTTTCTCTTGTTATTTGCAGAGGAACAGACATGAAATTCAGACTTGGATTTTTGAAAAGGAGGCACACGGAGGGAACCATTCACAGTGCTTCTGTGAGACCGCCTCCGGAAGAGGCTCAGAAATGGGCAAATTCCTTTAATGATCTCATGGCCTCCAAATGTAAGTATTCCAGAGCAAAAGTATTATATGATTTCTCTTTAGTGTAAAGACTTGTCACGTATAAAAAAAGAAGACCAAACCACATTTTTTCCATTACAAAAAAATATATAAATAAATATACGGTTAACTTGAACGCCATTCAGGGTAGTTTTGATTGCTTTATTAAGTCGTGTGTTCCAGTTAGCTACAAAATTTAGAGACATTTACGGAGTATTGTTTTTTTATTTACTTTATTTTTCATAATTTTTAATCCGTTTGCTACCGGTTAATATAGTAGTAGCAGTAGTAGTTGTAGTTGATGAAAAAATAGTAATAAAGATTTAATCTAGTTGAGATATTTATTGACCTTTATCTCTCCCTTTTTTAAAGCTGTTATTATTATTTTTTCATAGACACACTGATAGCATCTTCTTCGTCTTCTTGTTCATTATAACAGCCTTGTATAGAGTATATACAAGAAAACAGGAGCGCAAGTGTTTTGCACCTTAATTTACTCTAATAATATCAAAAAGACAATCGCAGACACAAGGAGAGTAGTTTAGAGCCTTCATCAACATACAAATCCTTTTTTAAGCTGATGAATGTACTTTGTACTTTTTTCATTAACGGCACAACACAAAAAAGTAATAGAAATCATCATTATTTGGAGTTCCCTCCTTTTGTAAATATTCCATGATGATCATTATGATTATTACAGTTACAATTATTTCTGTTAGAATTTTCTAGACTGTTGTGTCTCGTTTCATTTGTTTATGGGCAAATTTAGAATGACAACAACGCATTGACCTACACACAAATTTTTTTATACATAAAGTCATCACCAGTTAAATAGCATTACATTTTATTGCAAGGAGAGACAAGCTCATTAGCATCCTTATCATTTATTAGCATCAACAGCTAAACTGAATGGCTAAAAAGTTAATCATGTGGAACGGAAAATGTATACTTTACTATATTATTATTGCAACATTGCCAAAAAAAATAACTTGAACTAATCATCAATTCCTATATTTTTTTTCTTCTTTCTTTAGATGGCCAAGCCCTCTTCAAAGCATTCCTTCAACGAGAGTTTAGCGAAGAAAATATTGAATTCTGGTTGGCAATTGAAGACTATCGGAAAAGCCGTCAGAATAAGTTGAACACGAAAGCGCAAAAGATTTATAACGATTTCATCATTCCTCAAGCTCCCAAGGAGGTAATAACCGTCTAAATACTTGAAATATTCACTCATTTTTTAAATGAAAGATTAGTTGTTATAATTATTTTTACGATTCGAAATTCAAACTTAAACTCATAATTTACTCTCTTTTTTCTTCCCTTTTTTAAAAAACAGATCAACCTTGACGCGCTAACGAAGGATAGTCTAGTAACAAAGATGGCTCAACCAACGCACTCGACATTTGATCAGGCACAGAAGAGAATACAAGGACTTTTAGAGGCTGACGCTTATTCCCGATTCCTCAAGTCTGACCTGTACATGGAACTTGTACATCCTGAGAGATATCAACAAGCATCCCCGTAAAAAAACTCTGCTTCATACAATACATCTCTGCAAAATAAAAATAAACCAAACTCTTATTATTATTATTACCAAACACACCTTAAACTATTACTCTTATAAAAAAATTATATATTCGTGTGTGTGTATATGCATTACATAATATTATACAATACATACATCGTATAAAAATTTATCCTACAAACCTTTATAAAATATACAATTAGTTAATTTACCTTTACCATTCTTTTTTATACCAAAAAAAAGTCTATACACAAAATTTTATCGTGATCGATCGTAAATGATGATGGTAAAGGGGATTTTAAAAGAAAAGGTTGAAGTTTCTCTCTCTCTCTGGTATATATCTTGAAGGAATAGTTAAAATATTTTTTCTCAGTCAAACAAAAGAATATATAAAATAATAATAAACATCAGTCAGTCAGTCAGTCAAAGTCAAAGCAGAAAAAAGTGATAGTGTATCAGATGGTGCGACATCGATACATGCTCTGATGCTAGTCGAATATTTTTTTCTATAATAATAGTAATAATAATATATAATAATAGATTATATAATTCCTCTTTTGTAAATACACACTGTACATTATTATAATTGCTACACCGGAAGCGAAGATTATAAATATCTTAAAGAATTTTTAGCAGCAGGTTTTTTTAGTATTATTACCAACCACATCAATCGCAGCATAAAAAAAATCCACACATATAAAAAACTATATACACACACTGAAGATTTCTAAATATTATATATATAGTCGGTATAAATATATATATTAGTTAAATATAATTAAAAACAATACCCTTAAATAATTCTCGAAAAAAAAATTATTCTATGGATCTATTCCTGTGGTATAAAAAAATTCTATTTGTGAGCTAAAAAAACAAAACAAAATTACACAAAATTTTCATTAAATTATAATTGAAATTGTTAATAATATCTTGAAAAATATATTATTAAAATGGTAAAGCTATATTAGCTTTTAAAACGGAAAATTACAATCTGAACATTTTTTGTTTTAATTTGTCAAAATTTTTCTAATTTCCAACGTTTTTTTATTATTTTGATTTCAAAAATTCAATTGTTCGTCATCAGGGTTTAAAAATTCAAAATCTACTCGAAATTGTATAAATGATTTATTTTCAAAAGAATTGGAACGAATGAAACATTAATTTATATTTTTGGTGTGTAAGATTTTTTCCGAATATTTGGGAAAAGGGGGAAAATGAGATTTTTTGGTAACTTTACAATTTAACGTCGCTGTATGCTAAAAAAACAACAAATTGATATAATTAATAGTTATATTATTAAAATATTAGTATAAGTAATTAGTGGTTAATGTGGGGGAAAAATTTGTCGTTCAGCAAAAACAACAAGTAGTGTGGTTAATTTATAACAAACCTCAAAAAAATTACCTCTAAAACAAATAAGCAATTTCATCAATTATTATTACCTATTAAGTTGGTAATTATTATTAATGATAAAAAACACTTGCTGTAAAAGTTTTCCGTGTTGAAATGAAATGTATACTACTTCTTCAGTGATTAACTAATTATTATTCTTATTATAAACTGTTTTAAAAATTGTAAATCAAAAATACACATTCCTTTTTAACTGCGACGACAAATATTTTTCTCGATAAAATAAAATCTCACCCTTTTAAATATTCTAGGTAATTAAAAACTTTTATTGAGTAGCAAGTGTATATTACCTAATAAATACCAAAGAAATTTTATATAAGCTATAAGTGTGTAGTGTGTATTTTGCAGAAGAAAAATAGACTTGAACTTTTAAGAAATAGCAATTAATTTTTTTACTTTGAAAGGAGGAAAGAAAACAAGAAGTTTCAAACTTGAAATATGACGACGTCGTAAATGTTAAAAAATGATTAAAGTGGAAATTTCAAATAAGAATTAGATCTGACGTTTGGCTACAGAAAATTATTATTTTCATATTACCCCACAGCAAAATTTGCGCTGTTTTATTGTTCATACATTTTAATTAAAAACTAAAAAACTATATGCATATAAAATTGACTACTTGCATTAAAAATTAAACATCGATCATCATCATAATTGGCAAATGAATGGCATGATGTGCGCTCATTGTAAAAACGCAATAAAAGTGAACTTGCTGACGTCTACATCGTCATTCAAGAAAAAAATGACATTTTAATCATCAACGAAATCATAAAAAATCAATCATCATAATGTTCCTTTTTACCTAAAAATAGCAAAAACTAAAGGGGCTATACTACT
>JAHZNC010002217.1:0-12346 GCA_027744095.1 Zhuqinia jingwanae | reverse complement strand
AAAGGAAAAGTCGACGAACTTATTGTTTTCTCGTGAATTCCTTTGTTTCGTATGTTTGTGGCGACGGAAAGTTTCCGAGCGCATATTTGTAGGTAATAGAGCGGGCGTAAAGGATGTGGTGTGTAGACATTATTAATTTTTATGCATAGTCTGGTGGTAAATGGTAAATGGCAGGCAACAAAGTTTCTGAGGAATAATTCATGTTTTTTACACATACATATATCGCATTGTAGCGCTTACAGCGCAGTGAGGTATGTGCATAGGTATTTAGAGTGCATGTAGTGAAATTACAGCACATCCACAAGAAATACCGCGAATTTATACAGTATAATTAGAGGCGAACAGGTGCAGTGGGAGTTTCCCCCTGCCCATGTGAGTTAGTGAAAGCTTTATAATAATATTTATTGAATGTATGTTATTGTTTACTGGTTTAATTCGCTTGGCATATTAGTCATTTCCACACGAAGCAAAGTAAGAAATGGTCGCCAAATTTTTTTTCACATGAATCCAGCTATTCATGAGCACTCCAACAGTTACTGGAATTACTGGAACAATTGAACCCGAAAATGATACAGTAGCAGTAGCAGCAGCAGCAGCAGCAGCAGCAAATATTGATATTTACCTGTGTGAATAATTTACACGAGACATATTATTTTCCAATGTTGTGGAAAGCGGAATGTGGTACTGGATCATCATCACCATCAGATTACGATTATATACAGCAGCGCTCGGTCCTTGACCTCATGGACACCGTGCTTGCGTATTGGTACGGCTGGGTAATCAGGGCTGGACTGTAGTCAACTTTTTCTGTGTTTGCTGCAGTGCATGTGGAATCCCAACAATAACTTTTCTGGACTGGACATACATACATACATCCATGCATACATAACGTTGCTTCATTTTTTTTACCCTAGAGGCAGGGTTATTGGTTAAATTAAATCAAAATGGTATACTCTTTCAGTATATTGTGTTCTTGAGATTTGCTTCAAGTTATCGTGATTTCATTTGACAAGTAAATGTTTCTTCTTATTACTTTGCTGTGTAAATCTAAGAGAAAACTTCAAGTACACATATGGCAAAGAATTTTCGTCAATCTACTACTACAACTACATAATAATGAGAAAATTTATTCGTACAAATAAATGGAATGATTAAAGTGGTTGTGGAGAACGCGTGTGTTGATCGTAGTAAAAATCATCGGTTGTATTGGATTAAAAAATGTGTTTGGAGAATAGTATAATGTATGCGTATATATGTTGACGAAAATCTTGATAATACTAGGCTGCTGCGTTTTGATGTGAATGGAGTCAAATGTTTTCGTTCTCTCATAAAATGTTAAAACTGAGTTGAAGGCTTTTCCAAAAATTATTGCCTTATATGCATGCATGCATATATGTGTGTGTGCATTGTTTATGGGTCCAAGAGACCAGTTCTTTGCTTGTCGGATTTTTGTGAGTTCCAAAATGTTCGCCTCCATCTATTTTATCCCTGCACTCTAAACTCTACACATATTACATTGGTATATATGTAATATCTAATTACGACTATGTGGAGCCTATTTACTTCAATATAATATATATATTTGAGGAACAACATTCATCTCTATAAACTACATGCATGCATTTCATTATTATTAGTATTATTTTGTATAAAATACTGGAGTCGGAGAGAGCTCGATGAACCGGTTAAAAACCAGGTTTGGTTTTTCTTTTCTTTATACTCTCTTAAGCTCTGGGTTCATCATGCAAGTATTAAAATGGTAGTAGTAGTAGTATGAATGTTTCTTCTTTTTTTCATATTCATGAACACAAGAGTCAGCTGCAGTACTGTTACTGTTTTTAGTTCTCCAAGTATATTAGTTCTCCACTGTTAATCTTTTTTTCAGGTAAAAATGTGCAGATCGTGGTGGAAAAAAAAGATGATGCGGTATTGGCATCATATATGTTAGTGTGTAGCATCTGTTTGAAAAGGTTGTTTGAAATTGAAATGTGCCACTAGCTAAAGAAAAGCAGAAGATGCATACCTACATGTGTAGACAAACATATAAAAGTTTCTTGCCATCATCATGCAATGTCTTTTGTATTTTGGGATGTGATCATGATGATGATGATGATTCATGATGGTTATGATTAGTATGATGTATATATATACATAAATGTAGCAGAGAATGAAGAATACCTACTCACAAAAGAAAAAAAATACGATACAATTTGAAATCCCAAACAAATACAATCCACTACTGCTCAGAAAACTCCATAATGTATACCTATGTATATTGCATAGGTAGGTGGATATGTGTCTACGTGCAGTAAACATAATCAAACAAGGCACGTAGATATTTTTTACCCTCAGGCTATTTTAGTAAAAGGAGATATTCAGTGGGCTGAACGGTGTTATAGTTCATAGTTGGATCATGCATTGGAGAAGAGATGCTTTTCTCTTTCCAGTCTAGTACATGTACCAGTGGTATACTACAGGTACATAATATAGTAAAGAGCGAGAGGGAGATAGGGAGAATCTAGTTTTAATACATAAAATACTTCCTAAAGGTTACCAACTTTTTATCTGATTTTATCCTCTCTTCTCATTTTTGCAATGTTTTTTTTCAACTAAAAAATATCAATTTGCAAATGTATTCAATTTTAATTAATTTTCCGACCACTTTATTAGGAGGCAAATTAAATAATAATTATTAATAAACTCAGAAAGTTGCTAACCTTTGCTTTCTGTCTCGACCTGTTTATACATAGCTATGTATTTCTTTGTGTATAACATTCGCAATTTTGCTGTCTTTTAAAAATTCACTTTCCGTGACAAAAAATGGCCATGGGTTAATTATTTTTGTACGTCTATTGAGTGGTTTAGTAATGTCCTAAATTATTTATATAGTGTTTAATTAGTGGTCTATTTCCACTGTTGGCCCCAAAGACATGTCTAGACTGTTATTAGTATTAGACTGAAAAAGTTTTATTTAGGCATACTTGGGACTGTTGGGACATGGGCAGGTGGATGATGATGATGATTGTATTACGTATGTATATGTATGTGTATTGTATATCGAGCTTGCATGCCTGAAAGCTAACATCACATAACCACAGCGGATGCGGATGTTGGTTTCAAGTGTGTAGATTTTTGTAAAGTGAAGTTTAGATTAGATTCGTTACTACACTTCCACTCTTTTATCGCACGGCCACTTTGTGTAATGAATGATGATGTGCATGTACATAACATAGCATGAAGGTGATACATATGATTGGATGTGAATGGTGAAATGAAATTTTGTTTTCGTGTTATCATGCTTATTTCATGATTTTGTCATATTTTCGTACGTTTCATGCACATGTTACGTAAAGTATAACATTCCATCTGCTGGGTTTGATTCTTTTAAAAATATATATTATTTGTAAAACTTTCGTTAATGTGTAGCGTGTACCGGTATATTTGCTTGTAAAAACAATGCTTTCATGTGGCATGAAAAATGATTCCTGCATATCTCCTGAAAGGAGGGTTTCCATATTTCTATATAATAGCATGATGCGATATTACAACTTTGGCAAAAAATTTATTTCTGTACACATCATCACATGTATGCTATTTCCTGTCAATCCATGTGAAATGATTAGGTACAGGTTGTCTGTAGTCGGTAATATATTAATGGGTGTGTTATGTTGTATTGGTGATTGCCATTTACATATTATTGCTATATTTATTACACACATATGTATAACCTCATTTTTTATACCACTTTGGTGGTACATACGGATATATAGATAACATTATGCAGGCAGGTGTAGGTGTGGTGTGCTGGCTGAAGAATATGAGGATTTTGGTGTCAGTGTCAGTGTGTATGCCTTGGTGTGACAAAAGTTGGCTTACGTTTTTTTGGCCCAAAATATTGTATGCATATATATAGTAGGTGTGTAGGTATATCATGACGAATTTTTCATTTCTGTTCTTTTTTTCTTTTTGGCAAATACTCTCAACACAATTCAGCAAACTGCATAGTTGAATTAGAAACAAAAATTGAAGGAAAGTGCAAACGTCTTTGTGGACCCGTGAGAAATTACCTGATATGCTATTCCTGACATGTAATGAAAGATGTAAACTGATGAATGAACTAATAACGGAAAAATAAACTTTTTTTTGTATTTCATCTTTTGTTGAAGATGTAAAAATTAAATTGCAAGTTATGTTACCATTACAGTTTGGATGGTTGACAACATGTGCAGGAGAGGTGAAATCATAATTAACTGACATATGGCATGGCATATGTAAGTATGGATGAAGGGACGGGGTACGCACGATTCAAAACTGGCAACAGATGCAATACCTTCAACATTATCGTATGGTACAACGGCGTTTCATTTGCCATTTATTCCGTCGTAATTCGCAAATATATTGCAGTACAATACAGTTATATGTACAGTATAGAATATTTTACTCCGTGAGGGATGATTCATTTAAAAAAAAGTATATTGCAAATATGAAACAAAAGTCTAGTATTTCTTCTACAATTTGCATATACTTTGGCAGGTGTCAATGTCTCAACGTATAGTCCACCGGAAATTGTTATCACAAACACCTACACTATGTATGTATGTATATGTTTATTTAAGACGTTGGTACATGCTAAAGAGAAAAAAATTGCAATATTTGCATAATGCATTAGATTTTTTCAGAATTAGTTTCGCAAAATTTTCTAATGATAAAAAGTCATAAATAAAGGTTTTAATGCTCCAAATGCTATCCAAAATTATTTTCCTTTGGATGTGTAAATAAAAATATTCACGTGTTTCAGCCTAAACTGACCTTGAATTTTTGTAAGAATCGAAAAAGCATACATAAGCTTGCCTTATCAAAACAGCTAGTTGCAATTTGCAATTCCTATTAGACCACTATTCACTTGACTTGGGCTCTTCCGTCAGGAAACTGAGATCATTATCGTATTCTTACTTACATTAAATATATTTATTATCTCGTGTATAATAGGAAGTTTTTTAAATCCGATGTTGGGATAAAATGAGAAATGCATATATTGTAACAACACCCTTTAATATTGCGGCGTTTGTGCTTATTTGTGGAATGAATCTGGTATGAACAAATAGATTTTCTGTGTTTTATGATGGGTATATATAAAAAGAGGGGATAAGGGATGCCAGGTTGCTTGCATAAAAACCAGAGAAAAGGTCTACGTGACAGATGTTCTGCTCCTGCTCTGTTGCGTTGATGCCATGTTCATCCATTGTTCATTTAGTAGTAGTAATATAGTAGTGTAAACATACGCTACACATTGTATGAGGGAAAATGGTAATACAATATACACTCACTCAAGAAGATCTTGCCATATTATGCGTGCATGTTTCCAAATATGAACGGGTTGAAATAGGAGAGCAGCGCAGAAGAGTGCAGACCGTTCCCATTTGTGTTGCTTCTACATAGACAGCTCATCCGATAGAAATTATTAAACAACTTCCAGAGAGAGAGGAGCAATGAAGAATACTTCTACATTGTTGGTGTATGGTGAATCTTGTTTACTGGACGGGGGTTAAGAGAGTTCTCTGTACATGAGAGATTTCTTCGAAAAAAAATCATTATTCTGGATACAGGGAAGCTTGTAGAAAAATAATTTGGGACATGATCATGAGGATGAGACCCTTTTTGTTCATAGTTCATATCATGGTGTTGTATTAATTTGATAATAAAGAAACGCAAAAAATAATACTTGTAGTGGAACGGTTTGCGTTCGCATTGATAGCTTTGTCATACATATGGATATAAATATATGCTTTTGCATTGTTGGCATACAGTTAATCCAGTCTGAGAAGGTTTGATATAATATGCGTTTTCATTATAAATCCCCCGGTGCAACTATTCCTACGGGACCGCAAGGCCCCCTTCACTAACGAGTATTGTTTTATTGTTTTCACATTTTGTGAGATCAAACATGGGGAAACGGCGAAGGAAACAAAATGAATAAATTTTGTATTATATTTTCTCCCTAATATATAACAGCTTGTTTGCCATTTTTATTCTAAATTGTCGATTATTATTGTACCCTGCAGCATCAATATCCCTTGATAGTGCATAGCCCATTTTGTAGCTTGGCAAGGCAAGTAATGATTATTTGCTGACATGTAAGCAATACGATTAAAAACCAAGTGTTCCATTCCCATTGTAGGTACATGTTTCCAAATCTTACTACATGGGATGTTGCGTTGCACATTGGATACTTTTGAAATGGTTAGTACAAGAAGGTCCAGCGCAGCGTCTAGTCTTGAACTTAACACATGTGTGTTAATATCTACTTGAATTAAATGGTAAAATGGTAATAATAACATGAATTTCTGAGTCATACTTGTATTGAGACAATTCTTCTAACAACAAGTTACTGATAGAATGTCTCAGACATCCCTATTTGGATGATTGCTTCTTGTGTATTAAAGTAACCTTGAAGGAAAGGATGCGTCTTGATTTCTATAATAGTCTTCTTCAGAGTAAAATTATCAGTGCTAGGCCGCTGCTGTGAACGAAAAGCTGACATTACGTTGAGGTAAACGGTTTGCTTGCTTCTCTCTTTCTAGAATGGTTTGTGCACAGTGCACATCCGAGGAAAAAAACGAGTTGTTGGAAAAGGGGAAACAAACTGTGCATCTTTTGTAAACTCAATACTGAAAGATCGAAGAAGCGAACAAATGTAGCAATGGGCTTGCGTTTAAAGTAGCACCACCACTTTCATTGTACATTATATTCTCTTTGGAGATGCGAGATGCATCAAAGATTACATTTCCTCGTGGGCAAATGGTATCATGGAAAGGACTCTTCAGAATCCAAACATTTTCATATTACCAAAACATGGATATCTATATAGGGTTGGATAGCGACAACACAGTAGCACAGAGAGGAATGCGTTTGTGGTTATACATGATGGTTACATAAATGTACTGAATGTGTATTTTTTGTAAGTTGTAAACTTAGCACAACTCCAAACTTTTGTACTACATTTGGACGTGGAATAGAAATGCAGCGGTAGAGATGAGAACTGTCGAGTTGCATCCAAAAACCATGCATATACGACGACGACGTATGATGTTGGAAAAATTGTACCGTATACACAGTCACAAACTCTCACGCACTTTGGGCATTGCTTGTGCTTACGCACATTTGCATGTAAATGATTCACACTCTCACACAATCAACATCAACAGTGCGTTTTTTGTCATTCTTTATCGCATCCCACACTTGTATCAGTCCCCATTACCATTCTATATTTTTCTGATGAAGGGTGGATTATGTAGGAATAACAACGTATTTAAATAGACATAAAAGAGAGAAAATGGTCTTCTGTCATCCCATCCTTCGTGTATAATTTCAACGAAGAGCCAAAGCAAAGTGACACGTGCAGAGAGAGAGAGAGAGACGACGGAGCTTGCACTGCTGTTGGTCGGTAGCTGTTTCAATCTAAAAGAAGCTATATATATAATATAAGTTGAAAATCTTCCTTTTACGTTTCGAATGAAATAAAACGGCGATAAAGAATAAAAGAGTGAATGAGTGATGCATATTTATGAGTTTCGTTATCGTTTTTTATGTAGTTCAATTTTCTACGGATGATAACAATATTCGATTCGAAAGAATCAAAATGTTAGGACTATGGACTATATTGACTAAAATGTTGGGCAGACATAGCACTGAAGGTTCGATAATCTACAAAATAAATGACATTTTACGAGGGATTATGTATATTGTCAATACAAATATTTGGTTGGAGGAGCAAAAGTGCACATGACATGGCATACGTCATCATTTTTTAGTGTAGATGCACAGTGCATGGTGTCGGCCAGCGATTGAGGGATTGCCTCAGTTGTTATTCAAATTATTTTTAGTATCAATGTACGTGCCTTTGAAAGAAATGTCTAAAGTCTTGATGCATGAAGGCAGTGTTAAAGGAAGGTAGCATGAAGGAGAGAAAATAAACTTGTCGTCTACCTACCTTGCTTTTGTTATTATTATTGCTCTCATGTGAGCAAGATAAAATATTTTTAAAAAAATAACGTGCATTAATTATCACTGAGAAATTAGTGATTATCTTCTTTAAATTCGTTCTTATAACCTGCACAATTACAAAATAACGAAAAGTGTAGTTGGTAGATAATATTGTTTAATATATTTATGACTGATTAATAATGATAAATGAGCAAATATTGTCCATTTTCAGGTTAATCATATTGTTTTATATCACAAGCTATTTGCACGTTTTCATGTGATGCACAAACTACAACAAAGGGATTACAATGGTTTTTAAAGAGCTAAATTTGTTGGTTTCAATGTTTGAATACTTGTCCATGATGAGATATAGTTAAATATTTGTAAAAAATATATTTGTTTGCAAACATCCCATAAATATTTATTATCGTTACAAACATAATTTAGCAACAAGACCAATCTAATAGGCAAAGCTCTCATTCCAATCGCATCATCAGCATAACATCACCATCCAACCAAACTTACATAATTTCATTTATTCCGTCGATATCTTGACAAGTTGCATGTGGGTATTTATGATTACACGTATATTCAATATTGGAATGGGATTTAATTCAATTTGCTTCTGTCATGTGTTTCTGAGCATATAACGTGTTGTACAACAACGATGAGCAGAGGTTCAATAATATTTTTTTCTGGTACAGGGAAGAAGCAGGTGGGTGGCGAGGTATGTTGTAATAATCTTCACGTCAATGAACGCGCGTGTGTGTACAGTGTGCTAATGTGTGACTGTAGTGTAACCTAGTTTTGCAATAAAAAGTACATGTCTAGATCTATGTGATGTGATCTTGCTGAGTGGCATGCATTTATTTGCTTTCTCGCCTCTTTTTACTTCTCGATGCAAGGCCGAGAGAACTGCGATGATGTACATAATCTGTAACATGAGTTTTGATCCAGATTCTCTTCTCCATTTTGTGCTACATGTCATTATTTCCATGCATGAAAACACAGACTGCTGTACTAAAGTAAAATGGTCCATAGATCACAGGTCTCTTCTAATATTGCTGGTTGATAAAAGCTCTATAAACACTTCAATTTGACTATACATAATAATATCATGAATGAATGCTCTCATGGTGGCATATATGAGCTCAAAGCTGCTATATTTTATCTACATTTCCATTTGTGAACTATTGTACCATGCTCATACACTGTCCAAATGTAAAGGAAAATTCAACTTGAAAAGGGCAACTGGCAGGTTTATACTACCCAATTATTGGTTTGTTGATGAAATGGCCCTCACTTGTAGACAATAATTATCTTATTTGACAAACCCGTCATAAATGTTTTTCTTCGTAGTGCAGTGATACTTTTAGGAATTCATGCAGACAAAAAGTTGCGAGCAGGAGACAAACTGTCAACTGTCTATCAGTTTGAACATGATATACAAGGCATATACCTATATATTTAAGACGTTAATTACTATACATTTGGTGCACGCATCTTATTTCCTACAATTTTCAGAAAAATATCCAAAGGAAGCATTTTTATATACCATGGCACGGAGCAAATTATGTCGTTTCAATAGAAATTCCTGGAACAACGCTACCAATAAGACCCATTAAACTTTTTAATACTCTTATCATCCATGGGAGAAAATTAAATCCACCAATTCCACTTTTTCAACGCATAAATACACCTTTACACTCACAATCACATATAATATGTAGGTCGTCAGTGTAGCAGTATATTTTTATAAAATTGTTTCAACATCGCTATTGAACGACCTAGACTTTGATTTGAACCTTGAGACAGAGTTTACCTCGTCCGAAAAACTCTAGTTTTAAAAGTCCTGATCCCCAATAATGCAAGTTGGTAAACTTGATATGCTTATTATTATTAATGAAAATACCACGTTTGGATATTTTACGTTGTACATAGATAAACGATTTAGCAAGTTACTCATTACTACTTACACACGCTATACTTTCAAAATGCTCGGAAACGCTCATAAATGCTAGAGGAAGAATGTACAAAAGAGGTAATTTTATCTCAACCAAAGGGACCCTTGTTGTCAGTAGATGATCAGATCAGAAAAAAAGATGCTTCGGTCGGATTATACATATGTGTGTATGTTGTATGTATGTGAAGACGAGACATCCAATAAAAGATATTGCATTAAAAGTTGGTAGTTATTGAATACAAATACATTTCGTGTTTCCTTTAAAACGGGAAAGAGCTCGACCTTTTTCTTTCCCGATGCCCAGTGATCAACAGCAACCTAAAAGACCAGTTGCAGATGCCTCTTAAAAGTATATTTGTGACGTGACAGAAGAGGGGCATTATATTATTTCGCGTTGTGTTGTATACATAAAGGTTTTATTCCCTTTTTTTCAAAGATCTTTTGTTGGTAATAATATAATAATAGTTTAGTATGCAATATGTACTCGTTGCCCTTATCCCGTCTGCTGTTTGTGTTGATGATCATGATGGTTGAGTAGAAAAGGGGATAATTTACGGTGCCACTATGATTTCCAGTAACAGGGAGTTAGAGTCGGAGGAATATGGGGAAATTAACATCATGCAAGTACACATGCCACATTATTACAGCATCACAAGTTGGGATCTTTCCACCACCACCACCACCGTCATATATTGTTGAATCTTCTTTTTTCCTTTATGTCGAATTTTTCCTACCGGACCGTTGTTGTTTTTGATTGTTGTGTAGGGTTGAAGGGAAGAAATAAGGGCTTTTGAAAAGATGTAGGCTCTCAGGTTTAAGGTTTCAGTTTAGTCTTGGCTGGAGTGTAAGAGTGTTCAGTTCTTTCTCTGCTGTATCCTTTGATAAAGCCTTCATTTTGTAATTGTATTATATTACATTTGTGCACATATATATATGTGTAGTATTAGTAGTAGTATAGTTGCTAGTTTGTGCAATTGTGTGCACAATGTTCGTCAATTGCAAATTGCAATAATAATGTACAAAATTCGAAAATAGAAATGCAAGATTGCATACATATTATTTAATAGTTCTTCAGTTACCACTTGCCAAGTTGCCACTGACTAAATTGCATACCAGAACGAAGAGCAGCGAAAGTCAACATAGATCAGGTAAACATGTAATACAATCCGTACACAAATGCAGTGGATTAAAGGTTGGTAATGTACTGTGTGTATTGTGCATACCTATAATATACTGACATTTTTTCTTGTCCTACATATCTATACATTGTATCTGTTAATAGCTATAATGTAAAAACATACAAAAATCAAGTGAAAATATATTTTAAAAAGACAACGGTAGCAGGTGGTTCCTCACAATTTCCTCTCTTCCTCATTCTACAATTTTATTTCCGTATCGTAGCATTACATTTAAAAAATACAGAAACAAGGAAAATACGTAAATGCAACTATACCTACTATGCAACTATTCTTCAATTTAACTCAAGATTTCTTCATTTCGTGAGAGATAGTTTGTTGCAATGTTTGCGTGCAATCAGGATCGTCATGTTTTTAGGTATTCTGTCTTGCAAGCGTGCTGATGACATGTCTGCTGCTGTGCTGATTCACAAAAAAACCGATGACAGGAAAGAATATAGCATTCATGGCTGAATAAGATTAAATGATAGGGCAGTGACAGTAAAGTGATAGCAAAAATTACGCATATAACGACGTTTCTTGACCATAGTTTAAAAAACTGCATCTTCAATTTTATTTTGCATCAGTCGCCCTATATAAACGTTGCTTGCAGGATTAAAAAAAACTTGATGTGTGTGTAACGAAGCAGGAGTGTGTAAGCGTATTATAATAATAGTAATGAAATGAAGAAGAGGAGATGATGATAATGTTACATTTGCCTTGCATGGGCTGGTTGATGTTGGTGGAAGGGCAACGAACTTATCTCATTCTGTGGCTTTCGCTTCTCATCATAGCCATTACATTACATAACTTGCAATACTAATATTTTTCCTTTGGTGAGCATGTGTGTTTGTGCACTGTGCAATGCATTGCAGGATGATAATATATTGAAATTTTCACAAAACGTGCATACTTTCTTGCAAAAGTATTATAGCGGAGCTATGCGTGTCTTTTTTTGTTCACGCTGTGATATGTTGTTGATACATTGTTTGTAGATTTGGATGAATCATTGAATCATCGCGTTTTACGATAAGTTTTTTTTTTTAATAAAAAAATCTTCAGGCTCTAGTTTACATAGAGCTTGGTTTTTTTAACCAACAACAAATGTTCATATATAAAAATCATAGCAGCCATATTATGTAGCTAAAATGTTACATAGAAAAACAAAGGATTTTATGCAAAGTTGATGCTAGTTTTAAAACCATTTTATGTGGTTCACGTATGT
>JAHZNC010002216.1:0-29098 GCA_027744095.1 Zhuqinia jingwanae | reverse complement strand
GTCCCACTACCCAATGAATTCCCTTTGTCATGGGAAGAAGCCGAAGAAGCTTGAGACATCACACGCCTGCAAGAAATTAAGGGAATAATTGGACAACGTTAGACGTGTACTTTTGTTGTGCTTGTGGTGGTGTTATCTTCTTCATTTGTCACATTATTTTTTTTGGAAGTTGCTAATGCAGTCAACTTACAATCAAAATACCACACAACTTGACACATGAGCCCTACATTTATTTTTTACTGAACTTTTTCTTATATATTATATATCAGATAATTTCTTTATTATTTCCTCTGTTCCTCGTCACTACTGATATATTATTACTGATATTGTATTACATTTAGAGAACCATAACGAACGGGTGCACATTTCTTTGCTGCTTTGTTTTTTATATTATTTTTTTCATGTATTTTCATTAATGATGACATGAGAAAGAAAAACGGATAGAAATCATGTCAAAGATCGTTTCGTTAGTTGAATTCATTTTGTTACATGTCCGCAGAATCACGATGATGATGGGTTGAAAATCACGGCACAGTTCTTCTAACTACCTGTCTTTCTTTAATTCACTCTGTCAGTAAATTCAAAAGCTGAAACGGACGAATCAATATGGTCATTTCCGTACTAAAAAATGGTCCGTTCCGTATAAAGGCTCCAAGTAACATTTTAACTTCCTTCTGGTTATGAAAACGTGATTGTTTTCTTGGCATTACTCTGGGATTTGGGGATACATACTGGCCAATAATAAGATAAATATATTTTTTACTCTTTTCTTCAAGATAACTTTCTTTTTGAGTCAACAAGAATTCACAGTGCCAATAGTACTTAATTATTATTATACCACTTCTCTATCGATTGAAATATTTATTCAAATTGTATTGCAGTGGTGGTGAATGACTACAGGATAAAAAAGATTTACCATGCATGCAAGCAATAATAATGCACAGTGGTATTCAAAATAATTCATTCATATTTCATATAACTTATTGTACAGAATATTACAGAAGCCAAGTTGTATAGAAACTCATTACTTCCTTCCGTCATAGTGGGCCACCGTAAATTGGCTGAAATATAAGACAATCAACTTAATTTATTTAAAAAAAAGGTACGTTTCTTCCTTACAAACAATTGGTATAATTATAATTAGACTTGTCAATAAAGTCTATATATAATCGTCTATGCCGATTCATCTATATTTTTGGACGCAACAAAGTCCGGAGAACTTAACACCTTCTATCTACCTGTATTCATTCGGTACACCATCAACTAAATGTTAGCTACCTAAATAAACCACAGCGTATAGCTTTGTAAAAGTGCCAATTCACCATCTCGTTTAAAGTAATGGTTGGTTTACACATATTTATGTACTTGAGAAAAACACGAATGCTCATTTGTAATTGTGTATAATTGGTTTGTATTGCGTTATAACAAGTTCTGTTTTTTACAACTTCCATTTTGCTTGAGTGATAGATCTACACAAGCGTGTGGTAATGGTAATCATGTCCAAGAGTCATAAATTTTAAAATGCTACACATATATAAACAAGAAAATTGTCGATCTATAAAAAAATGGAAACGTCTTTTGCAAAAGAAAATCTGTGAATTAACTACTCACAATCAGTTTCCTTTTCCCTTTTATGTGAAGCGCTTTTTGTTCTCAGAAAAAAGAGCAAAAAATAAATACTGTAAATGTACGAAACTGATGTAATAAAAATATAACAAAGGTGGACTCGTTTTTGAAGCATTTATTTTAGCGATATAATATAATAGACGCATATCATCACATACCCAAAGGGGGAACGGGGGATTTGTACCTGCTTAATCTGATTCGGCTGTTCTGTGGTTAAGGTAGATTAGTAAGAGCGTAATAATCATAATATATGTGTGCATATACCTAGCTCCGTATCGTATGTATGTATTATTAGCCAGTATTTTCACTTTTAGCTTGCTTTTTTTGTATATTGTACTACTTTTGTTTGACCAGTAGAAACGGTGACTTTTATTAGCATTTTTTTTTATCTGCGTTGAGTTTTCATCTCCACATATTCTCATTAACTGCTCCATTATAATGCAATCACTCACGTAAATAAAAATAATAAACGCTCCTAAATGTGTAGTGTTGGGACGTGATGTCGATGTCATAAGACGTTATCTTGCAAAAAAAAGAACTCGACTTGTCTTTGTTGTGCATACGCACGTATATTATGGGATTGCATAATTCGTGGTACAAGGGTACAACATGGATCATAAAGATTAAAAAAATACGACTACTGTCGATTGAGTGCAGCGCATACACTTTGTTGGTGAACTATGATCCTATATAGCTAATGATGTCATTATTACGAATATTGAATGTCAAATAATATGTTGCCCGAATTGCTTTGAGATGAAATTATAATTTTATTGCACGTTGAAATGCCCTTTCTATATGATTTGTACACGTATGGCTTTGCTAACCAAGAAATCACTTATATAAGTTGTGTTGTAAGTAAGCATTCATTTTTGACCAAGTAGTAAACTAATTTGAGTCAGAGTCAACGCAGGTATGACAAGAAGAATATTTATTTATTTGCCAGCTGTCGATCAGTACTCAGTACAGTAATAGGAAGTTGCGTAACAATTTCCTAGAGTGATTTGTTTTATTTACCTATAACCGTTTCAGTAGCATTCATAAATAAATTAATTTAAAAGCCGGCAGCCCGTCATTTGTTGTATTTTCTGGTAAAAGGCAATAGATAAAATACATTTTTTCCTTCCTATTTTGGTACGTAATGATAATACTTTTATGACTATGATTGATGTATCAATTTAAATAATAAAAATGACTGCTTCATGAGAAACAATAAAAATATGACTACGGAAATATTAGGAAAAAAGTCTTATCCTTAATCCTTATGTAGTTTTAAATGTATTGAATATCCTTTTAATTACTGTTTCCGTTATTTTCCTATAAATCAAAGGCGCGGACGGATGTATCCGTCATTTATATGAGTTCAATGACAATGTGATATGAGTTTGAAATTAATATAATGTGAAATATGAATACCCACGCAAAGTTGGACAATGATACTTGTATTATGTGTGTAGGCAGGCATGCATATAAAAACTAATTGTAAGAGAATAAAATGATTACCATGTATGCATAACATAGAGTCCATAAAAACTAAACAGTAGTATTCATTTTGTTGAGTGTGTGTAATATGAAATGATGGTTTATCTCATTTTAAATGTAGGTGTTTATTGTACAGGCTTGCATACAGGAAGCTTATTTCGTTTTGCACTTCCATGTAAAGAATTTATTTACACCTTTTTCTTATTTAAAATTTATAGTAATTTAATAAACAACTTAATTCAAAATTACAGAGATGCAGCGATGTCGCATGTAATTTATTTATTTACCTATTTATTATTACACATTTGGAGAAATAATTTGTACGTGCTTCCCTATATCATCACAAGTTGTGATTCACAACTAATCAAGGATACATGAAATAATATTTTAACTTACCCACTACTACTACTACTATACTCCATTCATTCATGCAGGTAAGCGGATTGAAAAAATGATTGTATTATAATGACACTTTTTGTTGGTGCCTTTGGCAGATCAGTGTCATTAGTCAGCGAATATTAAAAGAATGATAATAAAAATACGTAATTTGAATTTGTGTGGCCATTTTCCTTTTGTTAGTGTGATGATAAGTGATTAAATTGCTTCAGTTACATAGTTTAATTTTAATGTTCGTGTCGTTCCGTACGGTGCTGTAGCTGACTCCTATCTCTCTGTTTTGATTCTGATGATTATGATGCAAGAAAATCACTTTGACTGTTATATATCTCCCCCATAAATGAGGTGCTAATGGAAATGAAATGAAACATTACATTTGTTGGGAATACGTAATAATGTGATCTTTATTTTTGTCATTTCACTATTAACCTGCCACACCTTTCAGTTAAATGCAACATCTGTTTCAGATTCCGTGAATGTTTTTCTTAATAACATCGCAAATTATATGCATTATACAACAAATCCATAATTGTTTTCTTGCACTAATATTTTGCTAAACAAGCCTGTAACAATAATTTCATACAACAATAGGAAATTTCAACAAAAAATCATGACTATGTGTTTATTTAGAAGCTGCGTGATATTTGGATATTCCTATTTTGCAGGTGGATTATTATTATTATAGAACGGAAAGCATTTCAATTGCAAAATGTCTCATTTAAACTACTTATTTAAATTCAACAAATTATTCTCCTTTTACAGAAAAAACCATTGCGGCGTTCTTTGACCATTAATTAAGGAAAAGCATTACTAATTTGGCCAGCTCCCCGAATCTCGCTTGCGCTTCCACTGTTCTATCTTGTCCATGAAGTTAAATTGTTGTATAAAAAAAGTGCAATGAATAAATTTATCTGCAAGTTGCTTCGCTAGTCGCTTTTACTCATTAAAAAAATGCCTATATATTTTCTAAAGAGAATTGAGTTCAAGAATAAACTTGATAAATATTTAATAAAAAATTGTGTGAAAATTACCACAAGCTACTGCTAGGAGCCATTTTTAATGCATAATTTGGACATTCGGGATCAGAGATTAAGGTTAAATAATAATAATTAAGCAATACCACATTTTCCTTATTGTTTAAAAAAAATTGTACACTATAAAAGAAAACGATGCCAATACCCTTGTCAAATGTACGTGAATTATGTCAATATTTCTTTCCGTATGTTGTCACCAAAAAACATGACATGTATATATCGTTTTAACGAGAACAAATATATTATGCAGGTAATACAGTTTTTAACATTACATGCGGCAAAAAATGCACATAAATGAGATAAAAATATCTGCCTAAAGTTGAAGAAGCAGTTTAAATCATAATATGAAATTAAAACTTTAGATATAGCCGTCCTAAACATTTTAACCTTGAATAGCTATTCTGATCTTAATCTTCTGAGATAATTACAGTAAACATCTTGTTTGTCTCACAGTACTGCCACTGCACTACTAGTCTATTTTTAGATTAAATACAAATGTGCATGGTCGAGGTCGAGGATGATTAAAATTAATTCAAGAACTTTTTTACTGAACATTGTTGCGGAGTCGTCCTTTTACCTTTTTGTTTCAGCAATTCCTGATTGCGAATTGCAGCTAGTGATGCGCGTCTAGTTCTGATTTCGTCTTGAATTTTACAATATGACTCATTAATCCAAATATATAATACTTTTATATATTTTTATTCAAAGTTTTCATGCTACATATAATATAATTACTGCAATATATGATGACTGACGCTTTGCTTATGTACTTAAATAATTAATGTTCAATTCTGACGTGTTTCGTAGGTGTATACAAGAACAAAAAACATCATTAAGCCTTTTTGAAGAGTTTGCTTGCAAGTCGATAGAGCAGTTATTCAGCTGCTTTTTTTGCGATGAATACTTATGTACATTTTACATTGGCTAATCTAGCTAATCGGCCTCGTAAAACACTGAGTTTCAAAGCAAAATGGTGTCATACAATAAATTTATATTTTGTGCACCCATTTTACAATAATTGTAAAATGTAAATTGTATTCCTATGTATAGAATTATTCAATTCTTGCTTACTTATACCAATAACGCATGATAATTGAGGAAGTAGAGCGGTTACTTCATAAAACAACTTGGAAAAAATGTCGTGGAATGGCAATAACAAAAAAACAAATTACAAACATGCATTTTAAACACGTGCCCTTCGATACATCAATCTAGCTGGTATACCAATAATTTACCCCAGAGGCATGGATATATACTTTTTCCATTTTACAAAAATCACACATTTTTAATAAAGTTCAATCAAAATAAATCCCTTTGTATTTGAATTTTGTGTTCGCTTCAAGCTTTGTTTAACTAAAGTCAATGTCATAAAGATTAAAAAAGACGGATAAATAATAATCTTCGTACTCATTCATTCAAAAGCATATATAACATGAGACGACAATGCAATGCGGAATCAGTGTAGAAGAATACAACTTCTGGCTGCATAATTACGATAAAATTATGAGCAATAATTATAGAAAAGCATTTGCACTATTCACTAGCGATTGTGACGTTTGCATTTAGGAATTTAAAACTGTCTGTCATGCGCGCACGTTATGTTTTCAATTTTTCTATCCTGAAATTTGATTAATTTAATAGGGTAAAGAATTAAACGTGGCAGTGGTGATTGGTAAAGTAATAATTACGTATAATGTTTGTATACCAATAATTATTTTCACAACAAAAGTCCAAGATCTTTGTTCGTCTTTGTTGCGCCGTAGTTAGTACAAAAAATGTTTTGCTTGTCCAGATATAGAATCACAAGACTCGGTATTCAATCCACGACACGCAGATATGATATTACAATATAGTCTAAAAAGCAACAAAAAATTAGGTTGGTCTAGAATAGGAACAGTTCCTTTTAAATCAGATCTCATTATCAAAAGAATATATGAATTGAAGAACGCGGCTACAAAAATATTTCAAGGTCACCCTGATGAATTGCTCTGTTTTTTGCTCCTTAGCTAGAGTCATTGTCGTCGTTGTGTGCATTATTAAAAACCTTTAAAGTCACTGAAAACCCAAATGAAGTGTGAAATTTCGTAACCCATACATGGACACTCATTTATTAATATGCCAGCATTGACCATCTTTTCCACATAATCTTTTCACTTTTTAATACCATAATATATATTAGCCGACTATGATCCAAATGATTTCATTAACAATACAAACGTAAATTACACAATAAATTTTTCAAACAGCAAAATGCAATTACCTTGTTGTTGTTACTGATTTTAATATTTGATATGGGATTTTTTTACGAATATAAATTTTTGAGTGCATCATCTAGTTTGTAAGCTTTGTAGTACAAAAGTAAATGGGTTTCAATTCAAATGAAAATAAGATAGGATTTAGCTGTTCTTCATGTCAATATTGCACGATAATATAAGGTGCACCATTTTTCAATTTAATTGTTGTGTTATGAATGAAATGTCAGTTCTGACAACGGTTCGTCACGTCTAAGTGATAATAAAGAAATTTCCTTCATAGGAGGTGTAACTGATGAATGACGTGTTGTGGATTATGGTGATGTTACTTTATTTGAAGTAAAGGTGTAGGTAAAGATATTTCTTCAATGTAGTAAGGGCATCATGCTGTCTGGGGCCACTCAAGAATTGATAGTGGAACAGGAATGAAACCAAAATTATGATCTTCAATTAACTTAATGTTGAAAATGGGAATCATGAATAAGAGCATTAGAATGTTTGCAGTTGCAGTGTGTCATTGCAAAATAGATCGGCTGGGTCAGTTATTTTCTTGCTTGCTTGAAGCCAAGATGATTCAATGATGCACGTAGTGTGGTGACATTTTGATTGGCACTTGGAGGAAGACATTGGCCATTTTTGCTTGTGTAATTTAAGAAATGGAAAAAACCCATAAATGTGCACAAGAATGACAACTGAAAAACAGCGAATAATGCAACTTTTTATTGGCCACTTGGCCAGTAGTACATAAAGTGAGAAAATAGATCTGAAATGATAGCATACCTTTCACATTATAGGACGCATTGTCGCTGGTACTTACTGCGATAGCTCAAAATTCTTATAGACTAATTACCGGTCATTCTTTGAAGCATTTTTTTTGTTGTCCCTTTGATTTCGTGATGATGAGCTGTTACAATAATTCATATGCGAACACTGTTTGTATTTTTGTATTAAATACAGAAATGTAATTGCTCTTATGTACTTTTGCTGAATAACTTGTCCAATTTACTAGATGTTACACATTATTATATACACTTTGGTGGATTTTACTAGATTTTATTTATATACCTATATGTATAATGTGGAAATTGTTTTTAGACGTTTTTTGTCAATTATTTATGATTTGATTTTCGACTTTTCATAAAATTATTTGCACATCGTCATCATTACGGTGTATACATGAATTTTCATTTTCATTACTACTAACTTGAGTTGTTGTTCAAAAATACGGCATGATGTAATATATATATTATACACTATATGCATTGCACTGCATTGTGATTTCTAATGGATAGTGACATGCAATTTCAATGTACAGGGTCGCTGTTATATGGATGCGCTTAAAATTATTCTTACATTTCACTGGTGACATCATGATCAAGGATAAAAATTATGCTGGGTGTACAAGTGAAATGACAGATTGAAAAATTCTATGAAATGATGCCTATTAGAGTAAAGATCAAAATAATGTTTTTTTTGGCTGCCTTATATGCATAATGCGTGCATGCTTGAAAATTGGTTCGGGGATAAAAGTGGAAAGAACGAAATAATATAATATTTTAAGTAACACGAGTCTTAGCTATATTTGGTACTTAATATTAAACTAGGACAGCAATAAAAGTTATTACAATTAGTTTAAAAAAGAGTGAATTAGGTTTTGGCTAAAAAAAGATGAATGCGTAAAAATTACGAGTGCTTTCTTTAATATTGAAACTGATGATGATATATGATTGACTGGATAGAGAAGAAGGGATAATGATCACTTCACGCGTTAATGATGTCGAGATTGGCATTGGGGAAACATGATCAACACTCTTTCTTTTTTTGAATTTTATATAGACACATTGCTCTTCCTACACAGAGAGTCGTAAATGATATGCCAGTGGACACAATTTCTGAAATGATGAACGAAGCTGCTGCATATGTATAATATGAAGTATGAACCATCACAAATTCAAACTAGATGAAAGGTAGCAATGAGGGTAAAAATATAGTTACTTTCAAGCGCATCTCTGCACGAGACGCAAATAAGCCACTGGTGCTGAGAGATCTTGACCAACATACCGCCAACGCAAATTACACTTGTCACAATTCATCCACCTTGTACCCTCCGTCAATGTCAATTTGTGGTAGTGGTAATACACATTTTCGAATTCGCGATGCTTTTTTCTGGTCTGCCTCATGATGACACTGCTGTGTTGTAGCCGAAGGTATAGGAATTCCTAGTCTAGTAAAGTTAGAATCGTCTACACCGCAAGGGACAGGTCACATTTTAAGAAACGGGCAAATAGTTTTAATAGGTATTTAATGAATAATAATTGCATGTTCAATCGAAAAGTACACAAGTGAATGAAAATCTAACCTAGCACATATACTCATGAATTATGTCATGTCAGATGCTTTATTACGGGAAATTATACAATATGAACAAATTAAATTAGTTACTTTTTATACATACAAGGAAAACAACAAAATAGATTATTGTGGCGTAACTATCAATTAATATAATATGAGTTAACATTTCGTATTGGGTACGCCTTCCAACTGCACAAGCAATTCTGTAACATTCAATTTCGCAAAAAGTGGATCTGCGTCTACTGTTTGTCCGTACGGTATTTCAAATTGGTAAAAAATGATCAAATGAGAGGTAATGGCACTGATTGCTCCGAGGAGAAAAGATTTTGTTATGTAAAAGAAACCAGCGCCGATAATGCCTACGTCTTCGTGACCCCCAAATGACAATCGCATACTCATCATGAACCAAAGCTCGTTATCCACTCGAGAAGTCATCATTCCTTTCCTGCGGACAATATCCAAGACGTGTCTAGCCTGCAAAAAAATGCATTTAAACAATAAAATGATTTTTTCGCTTGCAATATTTATGAATCTTAATAAAAATAATAATTATTGGAAACAGAACCTACTTCGTCAGCTACTCCTGCTGCTTCAAGGGTGACAATAATGTATAGATAAATTTGCAATCCTAGTAGAATTAATAGGGGAAAAGCATCTTGCTGTCGAGCGCCGCATTCCGTATATTCGGAATAAACACAGGCATGAACAAAGCCATACGCTTCAAAAACGATCATGATCATCTAATTGTGAGATAGCATTTTTGCATACTATACAATCTTTTTTGATTTTAATAATACCATAAAATGGTGAACGCTTTCTAGATTCATTGGAAGGTTATAAGGCTTACCGTGCTAAGATAAAACGACTCCATGATTACCTCAAACTGAGTATTTACACCTTCCAGCAAATTAAAAATCACCAAATGATCTTGGAACAACTGCGCGCGGCTTGTTCGATAAGCTCGAACTCCAAAGCGTGCAATACTTTTACGCGTATTTGGTAATTCCAAAATTTCTAAGATGTGAACACAACTTATTAGTAATTACATAGGTACATAATTTAAATTTAGTAAATAAACATCTCGTGTAAAACATTTTTTGGCATACGTTTATGCAAGCAATACTGAAATCTATTGTTCCAAATGCGTAATATATTTGTAAGGATCCGACAATTAAAAAAGAACCAAAGAATGTATATATAACCAGCCAACATGGAGTAGAGAAGAAATATTGCGCAAAAAACTTTCCTAACACTCATGCTATCATGCCAATGACTTATTGGATCAAAAGCTTGAGTTAGCACAACGTAGAAGGTGGAACCCGAGCCAGCTAATCCAGGTGAAATTTGAAGAATATATAGTGTGATTATTGTAGTTACAAAAATCATAAGAATTACTAATTGTCTCCACAGTCGTTTTGCCACATGACGTCCAACGTCCAATCGAAGTAGTTCTACCACTCTGAACATTCAAAGTTAGTTTTTAGAAACATATACATATATGTATATGTATATGTACATGCATGCTGTTTAAAATAATAGTATTGTATGTTGTACACAAATTAAGTATAAAATGAGCATGACTACAAAGGAATGTATAGGAATTATTTTTCATATTACTCTGTCCAATAGACCAATTGTTTTGCAATGTAATCTTTCTTCCGGAACACTGCGGCCATGCATATTGTCAAATGAATGAAGGTGGTAATCATTAAGACGAGGGTCACAACATTTCGCTTCAGCACAAACACTTCCTCTGATCTTAAATCGTCTCTAGACTTTCCTATCGAACGGACATGCTCAGGGGGGGCGCCGACATCCATTGAAATACATACTATTGAAATACAGATCCATGATGTGGTACACAGCACAAGGGTCGCTACGATAAGAAACATGATGGTGGCATACGAGAACCATACAAATTTTATTGTATAAGTTCCATCTTTCTCCCTTCGTGGAACCAAAGGAAAGAGCCCAAGAGCTACTGCTACGTATAATACTGGACGAAACCCTTCCATTAAGCTACGTGCGTATTTCCGACCTACTGATGCTTCCCCTTCTTCCAAAGTCCATACGTCATCTTCAGGATCATAATCCAATTTATCATCTTCAGTCTTTTTGTCCTTTACTGTGGCCACTATGGGTAGAGAAGTTTCCGGATTATCATCTGCACTTTGTTCAACATCTTTTCCGGTTTGGGGATTTAATGTTCCTCTCCGCTTTTGAGAATCGGGTATCATCAGAGTATTACCAGCTGCACTTTTTTCAACATCTTTTCCGGTTTGGGGATATAATGTTGCTTTCCTCTTTTTAGAATCGGGTATCACCAGAGTATTACCAGCTGCACTTTGTTCAACATCTTTTCCGGTTTGGGGATTTGATGTTCCTTTCCCCTTTTTAGAATCGGGTATCACCAGAGTATTACCAGCTGCACTTTGTTCAACATCTTTTCCGGTTTGGGGATTTAATGTTGCTTTCGCCTTTTTAGAATCGGGTATCATCAGAGTATTACCAGCTGCATTTTTCTGCGGAGCATCGCCGGGTTTGGGTTTTGAACTATTGTTTCGAAAAGCAGGCGGCGAAGTCATGCTGGAAGATCTTGGTTGAGAATTTGGTGGTTTTTCATTCCCCTTTTGAGAATCTTTTCCAACCATTATTAGATCAAATTATTAAACATGAAATCTATACTTAATCTTATGAAGTACACATAATTCTAGAAATTATATCCGAGAAGTTGCACCAAGAACATTGTTCAATTTGCGTAATATGCCAAGCTTAAATTCTCAACACATTGTTGGTTTCATTTCATTAGTATTTATGACAGAACATAAGTTGCTAAGCACGCATTATTTAATGAAATGAAACCCCAGAGCTTTCTTAAACGGTAGTCCATAGGTAGAAAGATGAATGATGCGTCGGCATCTTGTTTTTTTTTGCATAACGTGGAGATGAAATATGTATGCACAATAAAATCATACCTGAAACAGGTATGTTGTATGTATATGTGTTTATATTATGCACAACAATGATTTTTTTATTTGCATAACATATCGAGCGCCGCTATATGTGCCCACATTGTGTATGAAGCAAATTCAAGATGTAAATTTTTTACCATTTTTTACTCTGTATGAAAATCGCAGTAGATGTAAATTAGCTATTTAGGCCGCTGATAAATTTTTCAGATACAAGTTTTAACGTTTACAGTATGTAGCAAAAGCAAAGGAACACTTGAAAAGAAAGAAACTTTGCTTTTAGTCGCGTTCAATTTCGCAAGTATTTTATATTTGAAAATGTGTTAACTTACATTTTTTCATTTCAACAATATCCTGACTCCATGCACGAGCAGGAAACATTATTTGCATATTCACTCTACTCTACACTGCCATGATGATCATGATCATAACACGAATTAAATTACTCCATATTCTTCATTTTACAACAGAAATACATTGGTACTGGAGCAAGTATGAAATTAAGTATCTGCTAATGATTACAATCACCGTAATATATAAATCTTAAAACTAGAACACAGGATAGGTTCATTTTCTAGATGAGGATCTGCATTTTTACGTAAAGATGGGTATAAGGACCTTATATATGAAACAACGTTCTTTCTAACCTAATCGAAACGCACTAACGCTCCTTAAAACGTAGAAATGTTTTAAATTATTGCTCATTTGTTTTATAACTTTTTAAACGCGAATTTTTTTAAAACATAAGGTCCCCACCCAACCTCAAACAATACGATACAGGTCTTGTTCTAGAACCCAGCCCATACGACCAACAACGATCTAATACATACATTAACACATTAATACACGATTCAAGGATTTCTTACAATTAAATTCATTAAATGTAAGACGAGTGCATGTAGAGGGAGATGAACTACTATTTCGCCAACTAATAATCTAGATTATAAATTCAGGAGTATGAATGCGGCCTTTAGCCTTACGAATTTCAATACTAAAATAAAATAACTAGGTTTTTTTTTTCATCTCATCATCAGTCACAAAATATGATATAGAAACATAAAAGAAATCACATCCGCCCTTCCCCTAATCACTTTCACATAGGCAAAATCCATTCCCATCGTGTTTTAATTAAATTAACTGTATTCTTAAATATAATCGGTTCACCAAATATCCATCCTGGGGACTGCTATTCGAGTAACTGCTACGTAAAAAGTAGCGCAACTTAGAAGAATATAAAGTTTCATTTTTTTTGTCACATTCACTAAAAACTGGAAGCAGTCAGTGCGAAAAAGAGACAATTGTGTACTCTTGCATTTGAAGTAGAAAAAAAAGTTACTCTTCAAACATTTTGTCGGAAAGTCAGTGTGACCAATTCATATTATGCGGCGTGGGAATTACATTCATGTTTGAATTACTGAGCAAAACATTCTGTGCTTGGGCGCCGGAAGCAGCTGCGGCAACGTAATCTCCAAGTAGAGGAACAGCAGTATAATGAGTTACAGATGCATTTGCTTGCACCTGATGAGGAGCTCCCTGTAGATCATAAAGTAGAATGATCAAATTAATTAAGCAATTACGATTCTTTGTTTTTAACTGTCAGAGTGTATGCATGCATTATATTATAATATAAATAAACTTACAAGATTGGCTGCCCCCTGGATGACACCCATCATGTTTTGGGCACCTGTCATGTCCACAAACGTGTTCATTCCATCAACCAGAGATCCATTCACGGCTAATCCACCATTAGTAAGTCTACCATTGGAGTCTACCGTTGACCAAATGTTGTCAGAGGGCGGTGATGTGTGATGACCTGTACGCGGACAAATGCACATTTTTAGATGATTGATTATGATTACCCAAAACAATAGTACAGTACGAATTTTTTATACAGCGGGTTAGAAATTAAATTCATTGCATGTATTAACGAACCTGGTGGAGGTTGTGGTGGCTGCCCAGTGTAGCGAAAATATGGATTTTTTAAATCTAAAGTATTAGAAGCCTTCCGGCCATCTAAGTCTAAATCGATCATAACATCATAACTTTGCCTACGGGTATAAATAAAGAATTACGTATAAAAAAATGTTGCACAAAAGGTTTGTTTACATACATAAGTTGACATGCAATAATTTTTGTGGTAAAGGTTACCTTTTATTGGCACTAAGTCTAACATGTCCCTTTAAGATCTGGAAATGTTTAACTAATAATGGAGTATCGATTAGACATCGTACCTAAAATAAAAAAATATTTTAATTTCAATGCGCTATTAATTGATTAGAATGTTGTTGAATGATACGTGATGACACTACAACACAACGAAAAGAAGAATGATGAGTATCATCATAATAAAATCAAATATTTCCGCAAAGAATGGATGCATGTCACAGTAATGATTATTTACCAGAAGTTTGCTTTGTTACATTGCTCCATGTATAACGCTTCATCTGAAAAAGGAGCTACATGAAGTTCTCCTTTTGTTGGAAACATTTTGCCTGCAATTTAAAATTTGCACTGTTTATCGTTGTTTGTCAAAAGGGCTTGCAAATTATTACCGTTCATTGTGGGTGGGTAAGAACCCATTAATCAAGCTTACCGTTTGGCTTCAACCACTTTTTCGCATGAAGATAAGTCTCCAACATTCTTTCGTTAAACAACATGTAGCCCATTGGCTCAGAAATTATGACGTCAACCTTTTCTGGGAGTTCAATTTCTTCAATCTTTCCCGCGATCACTTTCAATCTGTCTTTCAATCCATTTGCTGCTGCCAAAGCCTAGTTTACAACATTAAGGTTTGAAATATATATTCTATCCTTGAAAAATTTCTTCAAAAAATAACTTCAATGAAATTTATATATTGTACCTCAGCGTGTACTGCCATACTGGAAGCTTCAACAGCATAAACCTTGCGCGCGCCAGCCTGACAAGCAAAAAACGATAAGATTCCGGAGCCGGCCCCCACATCCAAAATTACTTTATCATTGAAATCTCCTAAATTAGCCAGTATTGCTTTTTGATACGTAGCAGTCCTTATATAGTCTTGCATCATATTTTGTTGCTGAGAAAGGTAACCGTAAAACTGCAAAAATACCCAATTAATCGTTTAATTTCACTTTTAATTTCCATACAATTAACTAAAGATTATTTAGAAGCATGTGTGAATGATGTCCGCCTATTATTGATGTACCTGAAAGTACTGTAGAGCAGATGAGTCCTCTGTCCTTTCAGCAAAAACAGAAGAATCATTTCCCTTCAGTCCTTTGGTAATTTGAATTTGAAAATTTGCTCCATCTATTTTGATTTAAAAAAAAGGTATATTAGAATTACATGCCAGAAAATGCTTGTTAGTAAGATGTAAAAAATTAAATTAACTCACCAGTTTCAACCGGAATATGTATGAGCAGAGCCTCTATATCTGTGCTGATCATGAAGCCAGATCGGCCGATTCGTTGAGGAGGGCATATTTTCTCCACTAAAGTCTCGTATAATTTTGAGTTTACACTTGTCTCCCCGGCTGTATAATAAACGATTTGTATCGATATATTAAAGTTTTAGTTTTACAGCGTATCACTACGCTCATTCTTCAATGTTTTAAAACTAAGAATATGCCTGTTTGTTTACTCACCTTTCATAAAAGACAATAGCAAACCTTGAGGGTCATAATCCACCCTCATTACAACCGGCACAGGGAAACGAAGCTCGCTTTGCCCAGATTCAGAGATTCTGAACACTTTGACATTTTCATAAAGCGTCATTTTTTGCTTTTAAATTACTGAATTCAGCCACAGACAACTCCTTTATTACGAAAAAAAAACTATTAAGCCACCAGTGGTGCGTGTATACTAGACCAGCCAGTAGTACGGTAATAAACTACGTTGCAAGCTAATAATAAAAAGATTAAACTTTCAACTTATAGACTAAAAAATATTTTATTTCCGCACAACTCCAGGCAAAGGGGTACGCCAAGATGATGATTTAATGGAAGTACTTGTGTGCGTGAGGTTTAATGCTAACTTAATTAAGAATATTTAGATGAAGACACAGCTTTTATAAACTGCTACAATATATAGCAGGAACTTGATTTCACACGGTTATTTAGTAATCATTAATCATTGAAATTTATAACTTATTTCGTTGCATTTCTTCACTATTATTTGTTGTAAAGTAGTCAAAAAGCAAACACCGAAATCTCAGAGACGTCACTCAACTATTACTTATTAAAACAAGATAAGAATGACGATCGGAAATAAAGGCAAAGCAGGCGTGGAAATTGAGTGTTTTTCTGTCCGTCAGACTTATTTTTTTTTTTTAAATAAAAATAAAATCCTAAATTATTTGCTTAATAAAAGTCCACTGTTAACTTGCTTTTAAATCAAAGTTTAATACCTCAATATATGTGCATCCCAGCATATCATGACGAATGACAAGCTTTTTCGGGAAGAAAAGTGTTTAAAAAAATATCCTCCTCTGGGGTGCATGTACTTTATTACACTTTATATAGAACCCGGTGCAACGTGCAACCTCTTAACTATATACAAAAACTAAAATTTGTTACAAATTTGTTGGAAGTGAGCTTCGGAGCTTATTATAGCTTGTGCAAGAACACATGGAAAATTACAATTTTCTTCTTCTCAGGACAAAATAAAAACGATAAAAAAAGTGATGTCAAGTTGGATCAAAATACTAATTTCAATTTAGTTGATGCAATAATATTCTTTATACAAACATTATTTTATAATTTACTTACACACAATTACTATTACATGTACAATACTAAATATTACGATAAATGTAAGTAAAAAATATCGGATGGCATTTTATGCTTTTTTGTATACACTTTAGTGTGTGTTTGCACAAAAGTACAATAAAGAAAACGGCTGATGACGATGACTTGAGAATACAATGTGTAGTAGTAATACATAACATACATACATATTTCATGCTGTCCTGCCGCTGCTGCTGCTGGATGCTGCTGCAAAGTGCAGATGTGCGTGCGTGTGTGTAAGTGAAGATCACATCGGATACATACATCAAATGAAAAAAATAGGTATACTTTACGTACATCCATAAAAAAAATATAAAATTGTACCTAGTGTCCAATCCGACAGAGTACGTACTACGTATACATATAAAAAAAAACTGTGGTGCATTATGTAATGAATTTGTGTGTGCAAGAGAAAAGGGAATAGAAATATTATTAGAAGAAAGAAAGAGCATCTTTTTTTTCTGGTGCTGTTGCTGGATCTATGTTAAGATTTCAGAATAGGAGCCGAAAACACCCAGACCACAAGAAACTTCTCAGAAAACCCAGCCTTCGTTTTCCGTGGTATTGTACTACCAGCGTACAATTACCATGTACATAATTCCATATATATTATGTGTATATCCGTTGTTGGTCCGCACCGCAATGATTTACCCGCATGTAAGAAGAAGAAGAAGAAGATGTATATACGTACATTATCACTATGCATGCATGCTTTTTGGGCGCCGCACTGCACAACTTGTGCTTATATGGTCTACGGGAAACAAAAGAACTAAAAGACTTTTTTTTAGCGTTGTAGGGAAGTCGCATCATGCATGGTAGTTTGGTGATGATGATGTAGTATTTCCAATGATGACTAGTACGTGCAGTTACGAATTATTGATAATCGGCAATTGCGCTTTATGATGATCATGATTTATGATGATCATGATTCATGATGATGACGTTGATAACCTACGTTAAAAAATGGATTAGTATAAGATGAATGTATGGTGAACAAAGCAAAAATTCTTTTAGAGTTGTGGTAAAAATACATGGATCCAACATCATTTGCAACAGGTACTACTGTACTACACATTGTTGATTGATATTATAAACATTTAAATCGTGATTTTCGAGAAAAAAAATCTTTGCAGACTAACAGATAATATGTTTGAATTTAGAATATACTTCACACTCCGCGCTACTTTTATGGAAAATTTTAACCAAAGCCTAAAATCGCAATAATACGAGTAATATGCTGTAGTCGAGAATCTTATCGGTATCGTTTTATTCAATAGTATCTAAGCAAAAGCATGGCATTGTAAGAAATTATGTGTAGGTATGTACATATTTTGAGTTCTTTGTATTATTTTTAAGTTTGAGATTAACTAGAGACGATAGGTGATGATGATGATGATACCTATATATATCCTATAGATTATGTAGGTAGGTATTACATATATATTATATTTCAATTTGATATTATGTACTTTCCATGAATTTTTTTTTACTACACAAAGAGTGGGCATTATTAAGTACATGCAGGTATTTTGCTTATTTACAGAGGTTGATTTGATGACGATATGATGACTGAACGAGGACGGTATTAAGCATTCTTTTTTCTACCGACTTGTTTTGCGTGTGGCATTAAAAAAAGCTAAAAGCTTGTGGCTTGAGTTTTTTTATTATATGGACATTCACCAGACACATGATAAGCCTAACCCTACCACCACATTGCTATGTTGTGGGCATTGGGCACCTTTTTCAAGCCTTTGTGTGCATTGCACGTAACATAAACATGGGTACATGGGTCGTCTTTTTAGCACGTTGCATGCCCGTGAAAAGTTTGAACAAAGAAATTGGGGAAACGGAAACAATTAAAACTCATTGCTTGCTACATTCATTGCATACACCAATCTGGATATCTTTATGCCTTCTTGCCTCAATCGAAAGACGGTAATATAGAATAGGTGCAAGATGAAAACGGATATGAGGATAAGCATGTAACAAAATATATATGTGTATAATAGGTTGTAGGTTGTTGGGAATCACTCAACTCGCAGGGAATATTATTATAGTATGGAATTACAATTTTAACATGCAAACTAAGTTTGACTGCTAGTGAATTATGCACAAATACATTTTATTTTAAAAATAAATACTGTAATTAACAATTAAACAACTTATTTATTTTATTTAAAGCGATTGATTTTTCTGATTTTTTTTGTATCCTCTGATGTTTTCTGCTATTCCAAAGGTTTAGGATCAACTGCCATCACAATGGTTTTTCGCATCCGATCTAACTCTGGATACAGTATTCGAATGAAATAACTAGAAACAAGTCCAGTTATTAATGACGCCCCGGCCGCCACCTTAACAATCAGGGAAACGTTGAAACTGGCTGTTGCGAGAAACATGGACATCATCACCTCAAACACTTTAAATGCGATCCAAATTTTAGAAATCTCTGCAGAAGACTGTGGAGAACAAAGTCAAAACGATTTACTAAAAGCATCTTGAATTGACGTTAATACATTTATTTATCATTATACATATTAGTTTATTGATTGGAACCTTTTTCACTCCTAACGCCAAAACGAGGGTAGCTAAAAACCTTGCTGCACTCAGAACCAACAGTGTCAAAACGATCCAAGATGTTACAAGAACTTGTGCACATGCAAAAAAAACATGAAACATTGATTTACATCCAGATATTACTTAAAACATCATATTCTAATTTAACTCATATAAAACCCCATACCTTCATAAGTGTTATTCTTTACAACGTAATTCGTCCTAGGATCAGGGACATAAGTCAGTTGAAAATTACCACCTATTTTCGTTAAGAAAGTAAATACTCCAACAGCTATAATGAGTCCCGACGCTAAACAAAAATAAGGTACATACATATTTTATCAATTTTAATGGACAAGTCAAAATTTGTAATCTTTTTCCATGAGAAAAGAGGTGAATTAAGAAAGGATTACTCACATAGCAGTTCAAACACAACAATTAGAACCCACCATACTTTGAATGACAAGCCGCAATCTGCGTGTATTTTCATTTTCAATCACTTTGAGATCACGAAATCTGGAACAATCACCGGAATACTTTCTGGAATTTTTAATCCCCAATGCGGAAATTTTGTAGGATATAAATACTCGTCACTTTTCTTGAATATTTTTTTAGTGTAGCAGTACTGAAGGAAATTCAGCTAAAGACTGAGTACGACCGAGACCTTGCAAAGATATTAGTAGAAGCAAATTGTTGTGAATTAAGAAAGGATTACTCACATAGCAGTTCAAACACAACAATTAGAACCCACCATACTTTGAATGACAAGCCGCAATCTGCGTGTATTTTCATTTTCAATCACTTTGAGATCACTTAATCTGTAACAATCACCGGAATACTCTCTGGAATTTTTAACCCCCAATGCGGAAATTTGTAGGATATAAATACTCGTCACTTTTCTTGAATATTTTTGTAGTGTAGCAGTACTGAAGGAAATTCAGCTAAAGACTGAGTACGACCGAGACCTTGCAAAGATATTAGTAGAAGCAAATTGTAATAACTAAAATCCATGCACTACACTGACTACACACTTGTGTTCTTTTTACCTGTGATTTTATTCTCTATACAAGATGAACAAATGAAAATTGTCTAAAACATGTGACGAGTGTTGTAATTACCACTGTATGTAATTTATTGCCATAATAAATGTGAACGCAAACAAACAACTATAATATATACTGCCGCTAGCAATTAGCAGTTGAAGATAATTATTGCAATCTAATCTAGATGCAAGGAGCAACCTACAATGTGGTATTATATGTGGAAGTTATGTACTATCTCAACATCTTTCAAGATGACATCAATGACATCAGGCATTTATAACTATTTTGTTTTTGTTGCTGTCTTTGGTGTGTGATATGGATTGGTTATGTACTCTACCTGTTAAAATAAAATGCATAATTCATTTCATACATATATTATGCTCTACCATTATTGTACATTAGAGCAATTATGAGATTCATGATGGGACTGCATCTTGGAGGGCTGAGTATAGTCGACAGTTTTTACACAAAAATGACAGCAAGCTTGATAAGAAAACGAGTTCAACATTTGAAATAGAAGTACATACATATGCGTACCACACCTTCCCACTAACAAGTAGCTTATTTCAGAGTAAAAAATCATAAAAATCAGACTCATCTTCAAAAATTCATTTCATACAGAGATATATTTATTATCATGATTTAACTTAAGTTTAAGACAAACACGGAATTTTTATAAATATCAATTACACATTTCTAAGGACGAATATTTTTTGTTAGTCAACTGCTAACTTCATGAGTAAACTTTAAAAAACTGGGATGTATCATGTCGCCCCTATCTGTTTGAAGGGCAAATTATTTACATTGCTTCATGCTAAATGCCACACTTGTTAAAAAATAAAAATCGAATATATATGTACATATATAACATTACATTTATAGAATATCACTCTTAAGCATACAAGTTTGTTGCCTATTGTAAAGTAGTGGTGGTGGTAGTAGTAGCCGAAGGATTGTGTGAAGTATTACTCCCAAAAACTTGGTCCATTTTCTCCTTCAACAATTCCAGCTTCTTTTCCATTTTCATAATTCGCAGCTTTACAATTAGTCTGTTAAAATCGGCATACTGGTTGAATTCCTTCGGACTCATATTGTGACCCAACTTGTTCTTTATGTAAGCGGATGTCATACCCCGGAGGTCCTCTATGTGTCGCTGTTTTTCCATTTCCTTTTCAAAAGCTTTCTGACTCTTGCTTGTCATCTGGTACCTTGTTCCGGCAAGGAGCTTGTTGCAGTAGTTATGCATTTCTTTCATTTTGTTAGCCTTTACAGTCACAAGGAAGGCACGCATGTAGTCAATTGTTTCTTTCTTCATTCCATTCCAACGATCTGGATGAATCCGAGCTGTTGTGGAAAATCTATCGCGTTCCAGTTTTGCATCCATATTTGGACGGAAAAATGGAATAGATTTCAGGAGGATGATTTTAAAATACTGGAAATAAGTTAATCTAACTGTTCGTTGTAGAGCAACTTCCTTCGCTTCATGGACACCAAGGTCAAGTAGTGCAATCACAAAATTAAGGCCAATGAAAATGACAAAGTAGCCAAACAGGAAGGCAAATACGGGACCCAGAATGGGATTAATTTCAATGAAATCATCTAAGAAGCTTACTTGAAGCATCTACAATTAATTAGACGTGTATTAATTACATTGCATATTATTATGTTAAGAAAACTGCGGCAACGTACCTGGTCAATCAGAGAAATCATACTTTCTCTCCAAGAAGAAAATTCCAACATGTTCTGACCAAATAGAAAGAAACCAGAGGAAGCAAATGCGCACAATAGTAAACTTAAAATGAACACAAATCCAATCAAATAATTGGATGTTAGCCTCAACGTCAGTGCAAAGGAGAGAAATCGGTGGTCCGTGTACATTATCAGTTTCCATATTTTGATAAAAACGATCGCTTGAGTTATGCCAAAAATAGTTCGCAAATTTTCATTCCAGAATGCAACCTTGTGAATATTCACGTACTCGTACGACTTTTGCCTTGCAATCGTGTTCGTAACATCGTTCGAAGTGACAAATTTTACAATGGAAGCGCCAAGACTGATGATAACGAAAATGATTATAGTAAAATCCAACCAGAACACAGTTTTTCGGAAACGACGATGTTTGGGTGCATTGATTATGTCGTGAATAAATACGCCTGTCCAAATAAGCAAAACAATTACTATAATTGTTAAACAAACTGTCACCCAGGCTCTTTCATCAGAATATCTTAAATCTTCAATTGGAATGAGCTCCAGTGGTGTTATCTAGAATTTGGATTGCAAATATGTAAATACTCATAATGGTAACCAAAATCTACGTATTTTCCAATTTCATTTTTGACAAAAATATTACCCAAGAACGAAAAGTGAAAGTTGCAGTGGGTCCAATCTCAATTAGCAGGGTCACACTCACAAACTTGTTGATGTTAGGATTCAGCAGCGTAAACTCTATAAAGATGGCTCTTGTGCGGGGATCCAGCCACCGTGTTTTCTTCATATAATTTATTACAAAAAGGGACTCTATCCGGCTTCTTCCGAGTTCCAAAATATAACCACCTCCTTCATATTTTCCTTGATAGCCATTAAATGTGCTTGAAATTTGTTTCTTAGATTTAGGTCCGTGGAATTCCCATCCATTGTTTGGTGGAGGCTTTGACGTGGCATTTTTAATGGCTTTCCATAAGGGTTCATAATTTCCTCTGTTTTGTGTAGATTTTTCGAATTCTTTGTTGCATTTCACTCCAGATCCATCGGAAGCTTGTTCCAAAATTCCAGTACTATTGTTTACCCCAAGTGGGAATGGACATATAGCTGGAATTGGTTCAAAGACAAGATGATTTTATTTGTTTTTCCAAAAGTAGCATTAATTTTTTATGTAGTCCTTGAACATACATGATTTAACCCGTTGCTGGCGAATACGTGCAACGCCAACTAAAAGTGTATGCCGATCAGATAAAAAAGCCAGCTCATTTGGTGGTACTGGATTTCCATTGTACAGTGCATCCGGATGTAGGTTTCCAACAACCACGTCTTCCAGGTACTTGTATACTCTATTTTCATTATTCATGATTTGTAAAGGTAATAATTAGATAAAACTGAGCATACAGCAGTTTTACAAGAAAAAGGTTGAAACTGTTAAAAAGGAAGGTGCTGTTTACGAGGATTGGCTACGAATTGGCACATTCAGGCCACCTAATCCATCGAGTTGGAACATACTCCGGATGTTGTGAGTCACCTCGTAATTCTAGCAGCAACAAGGTAAAATGCATAATTTATGTATGTGCGGATGAATTGTGTCTTTCTAAGGCGATTATAATATACAGAGAGAGAGAGAAAGGTTGAAGATGTGTATTTATGTATGCGTGTGTAATATTTTACATAATAGTTATGTCCGGAATATGAAACAGCTATCAACGGGATTATAAGAAACAGGCATAGTATGAGTCGAAATAGCTTTTCACGTAGTTCCTTTCGCCGTCTAGCTTCAATGGTTAGTCGCTACATAATATTATGGACATGAAAAAAAGAGCAAGTGAAATTGTTTTCATTTCCGTTCAGTACTGTTAGAAGTAAGTAGTAATTTGTATGCCTTACAAATATTTCATGTCCTCTCAACGGCTCGCATATTTTAATGGGTCTAAAAAAGTGGAACTTGTAGGGTATCTTTCTGCGCAGAAATGAAAAGTTGCTACTGTCTTCAATAATAACCTGTAGCCTTTCATTGACATCATGCCGCTAGAAACAATATTTTTTTTATATTGCGGGTTGTAAATGGTAATTTAAAGTGTTTAAAATAAGTATGTATATAGTAATTTTTACCGACCTTTCCAAGCCACGTTGTGATTGTTGTAAAAAAGAGTGCGTGTAGAGGTTGGGTAATAAACAAAGAGAACATAAAGGTATATGCCAATGTCGTTAGCCACGAGATACTTCTTGCATAGCCGTGGTGTAATCCAAGCAATAGCGTAAGGTAGAGACAAGTAGCAATTGTTGCAAGACAAACGAACCACGCCACGTAAAGGAACCAGCAAGGCCAACTTAAAGCTGATTTGTGGAGCGGTGGAAGAAGACACATTTCCAACGCTAGCCGATCTTCCTTTCCTTTGTCTTGTAAAAACTGCCTATTTTTCAAATCTTGATCAATATGATCCAGGTAGTCTTCTGTAACAACCTTTTTCCAGGGTGTTTTCTCACTAGCTCTCGTGACTAGACTTTTTGACTCTTCCTCTTTGTTCTTCCCTAAAATAATCTCCTTCTTGCCTTTCAGCACTGAGTCTTCTATCTCATCTATCTTGTTTTTCTTAGGCAAAAAATAATCTCCAGTTCGATTTTCATTGATTTGCTTGTCGATCAGGTCCTCTATTTCTTGAATATCATTATCCCCGCGAAAGATGAAAGTATCCGGATTGGAATCTCGGACAGAAGTTATTAGTGCCCTTCTTCCAAGTCTATCCATTGTGCTTGTATCTGTCTTGGAACCCACACTTTGAATGAATTCCTTGCCAGGAGGATGTGAACCAGCATTAATTTCATCTTCATCACTTTCTGCCCCGGGACGCTTTTCACGATTATAATTTCCCGCTCTTCCATTGCCACTAGTGCGATTTCCTTCAGCTCGGTCCCCAATCCAGTCTTCTAGCATTGGTATATCTGTTGATGGGATGGAAAAACCTGAGGCAGTGGATGCCTTTGAAATGCCATCAAACTTTTCCGGTTTCAGATCAATTTCAGTTCGTGGAGGTAGCATAGAAGAGGAGTCATCAGAAGAGTCGAACTGGAAAACTTTCTGACTATCTTCCTCAGGAAACTGAACTCGTTTTCCTTTGTAGTCTGGTAAACCTCTGGCTGGGATAATGTTTTCCCAAATGATTAAAGTTGGAATAATTCTGTGACTGATATTTCTAGAACAAAGGTTAATTCGACACATTTGCGTATTTATTTTTAATACGTCATATTAGCATTTGTATTTATTCCGCTTTTTGATATTTTTTAACTACCGAAATAATAGTAATAGTATGATTCCAATCGGCATACACAAAAATACAATTTCAAGGCCTTGTATGATTGAGCGCAAATCAATATAGAATCCTTCAAAATCGTAATAATAACCTGAAGCAAAGCAAATAATAAAGCACACATAAATGATACATGAAAGAAATCCAGAGACTTTTGTTATCAACCGCGTATAATAATATTATGTCCATTATTATGTTTTACGGTCATCATCCGGATCTGTTCCAGTTCCGTGAAACCAAATATCCACAACTAGGTACACGGTAAGTAGCGCAAATGCACAGCTGAATCTCTGACAACGTGTGAATATGCTTGATGGACGATGTCTAAAAATACTGAACCATAAATTGGCGTTGTCAAACTGCTCCATGAGATTTTCCTTGAAACGAACGCTGAATCGCGTTCTGTACTCCCTTGTCGTCGCTGGAACTTCCAAAATGACCGTGGATTCTTTTGCACTAACCGTCAACCAGCGATTCACGTAAAAGTGCCAAGTGCTAGCAGTGGTAAGAGTTCGTATCAAGATTTTCTTACAGTACCTGTTCACACAGTGTCCAATTCCACATATAATCATAATAATAAATGCATTTTTATTTTCATTAAAAAATCATATATCAATATATATATCAATATTTACCAAGCTGGATCAAGTCCAGTGAAATTAGTCCAAATCCTTATTTTCTCCAAATTCCCTAAATCCTTATGAGAAGCCACTAAAAAGCTATCAATATCCCCTCTATAGAAAACAGTATTGCTGCGGTCTTTCAAAGTAAAAATCTTTAAACAAAAATAAATGAAATAGTATGCTTTTAAATTTAATAAAAAAAATTCATACTTAAATGTCAATGCAGCAAGATTTTTCAATTGGCTAAATGCGATGTCTAGCTATATTATTCTCCTTTGCTCTATGGTACCTTGCTTTTTCCGTTGGTTCCATACATGATTAAGCTAACAGCAGACGTTGTTCCAGCCCAGAAATTACATCCCGTCACAATAGTAATCAAATAGAATTTAGTTGCCGCATCTTTTATTGCCAAGTCTGACATAACGGTCAAACCTACGTCTTCCTTGGCATCCCGGTTATCATACAATCGACAAATTACCAAACCCATCAGATATATGCAAATAAGTACGCATACTACAATTAAAATAGCTGGGTTCTGATTGATCTCGTCTACAGTTATATAAGTATCTGCAACACCAATTCTGTGCTTGTGTGATGTCAGAACCCGGACTGTAGATCTAGCATTAGCCAGAGGACAAATACACTTCATTCTGAGAAAAAAACTATCTTGAAGAATTTGCCAGGATGTGTGGTTGTAGTGATGATGTCACTCGTAGTAGGCAGCTAGTCAGGTCAACATGGATCAGACAGTGTTTAAAGGGAAGCACCGATGGAAAGGATGTAAGCATCACTAAAAGGGTGAAAGTGTGTGAACTGTGGCAAACAAGTGAAGATCTTTTTTTTTCACATTTTGTGACAATCATTCATGTTTAATATTATGTAGTTTCCTTGTCAATTTTTAAGACAACGCATCAAACGCGTTGGTTTAAAAAAAAACCTGTGTGTGTGCGTGCATGTGGGTGATGGATTACGTTCACGTAACATTAAGTACTAACACATCTGCCAAGCGTTACAAACAAACGCATAATAAAATCAAAAACCATCGATCAATCCTTTGTCAGTCAGATATTGTCACCGCTTCAAAATGAGAGTACGCAAAGTCGCAAAATGCTTTCACCGATTCATCAAATAGCCTCATGTATATATTCACTAATATGAGCAAATTCCTTTCTTCCGCACAAACATTTCTTTCAAGAAGCATTAATCATAAAAGGAAGCATACAACAAAGCTTTTCCGGAAATGTCTTCGTGACATGGTATTGTTATTCAGTTAACTCGACCAGAAGAAAAAAACTAGGGACTGTAGAGACTAATGAACTGAAGTACCAATTTTTAAACTTTTCGGTTCGTTAAATCGTGTTACAATTGCACATTATTATTATTTTGTTCATTTCTCTACGAGAGATAGTCTAACAAAACTTGTCCATTATACCCAGTGTTCATGTTCGCTCACTCATTTATTGTTTGTATTGTGTTGTTTGGAAAGGAGTCAATAAAATTACAAAGAAAAAATTTCCCATCCACTTTGCTTTTTTTGCCTACCCTTCACTTCACATCACATCTGCTACCCAGTTTTTGCCAAGAAACTTTCTATAATGAACCTTTCATTCGTATTATTATTATTATTAAATAACTCAGTTCAACGACAGCAGGCAGAATGGACCATTTACGAAATTCGCTACGACGTGGAAACAAAAACATGACTTTCCCCGTTTACCATTTCATTGAATACATTGCTTGCACACAGTTGTTGTGTTCCTGAAACTTTTTTTCTTAACATCATCAAGATCGTCCAGCCCACTAACACACATAATTTTATTCCGTATTTTCTTGAACCTGCATTATTGCTATAAGTTATGATGATGACATGAACAATAATGTAGTACCATTCATGTTCCTAGTCTTCAAACTGAATCCAAAGTCCAAAAATCCATCCATTTCACCTGACTTGTTTTGTTCCGATTTCATGTTTTTCCCTATTGTTTAGTAATATTACTTTTTTCTTTATAAGCATTTCATGAACTCCTGAACTACCTATATAATGATCCATATCCCCCTCCAGAGAAAGTTGTCCATATACAGTTACATGATATATTATGATGATGTTATGGTGTAGCAGCATATCACTGACAAGGCTGGAAGGAATAATAGAAAATGGTCGTACGCTTGACGAATTGTGTGAAAGCGTTGAATGTAGACCATGCACTATTACGGAAGGAATCATGAAATATTTTTTCCCTGATGTGTTGTGCCGAAAATGGATCACTAGCACGCGTCATGTTTATCCGGGTTTTCCTGCTGATTTTTTGTACAATATATTCAATCTACGATCTATTCGCCCTGGTTATTTTACTTATTCTCTCACGTCACCCCGGCCTACTGCAACATCAGCGCAGCAAATTTATGCCATATGCCTAATTGAATCCAATACACTGCGTCAAAAAAAATCCTTCTTTGTTTCAGCGAGAAGCAGGCATGATGAAGGTACACGTGAGCGTATATCATGTGGTGAGCTTTCCTGCAAAAAAATATATAGGCCAATTACGACAGGAGAACACCTACACGACGGAGCTACCTTTTATGTTATACCTATCTTTGCGTTTCTCTATTTTTATAAAACCTGTTTTTATCTCATTCTTTTTTCTTTTCTTTTTAACTTTTTCCCTTCCATTCTCCTATTTCAAAGGACAATATAATGTGTAAAGTATTTTTTACTGGAATGTACTCAATTTTTGGAACAGTAAAGTTCGTACTGTGTAAGTTGAATTTACTGGGATAATTTTAATCCTCTATAACTATTTCCCTTTTAACAACACCACCAGGAGAGGAAAGCATTTACTCAATTACTTTATATATGCCACTTAAATTGCAATTTTGTTACGTCCATAATCCAGTATACCTACGTATGTATGTATGTATTTTGTTTTACATATCATGCGTGTCAAATTTTAACATGAAAATTCTTTTATGCTTATATGGTATACTTGTACGTAT
>JAHZNC010002215.1:0-20377 GCA_027744095.1 Zhuqinia jingwanae | reverse complement strand
TATATATTTTATTTCAGCTACTAATACTACTGCTCCTACTTACCTGATAAACTCCTACACACACATATGATGCATACAATCAGAATTTTAGTGGATGGATACATAAAATGAATGTGATTAGTTTATGCTATACTGCAAATATACATCCATACTACCATAATATAATATACAGCGATTGAGAGCATATTATTGCATATATATATATTACATTGGTTTTATAGTTGAATGCAAAGACAGAAGTACGTATATTTTTAGGAAATTTTGTGGGATACCATCATGATGGCTGACTGACTGACTGAATCACATTCTCATTGAGCTGCAGAGTTCCTTTGGTTTGACGTTTCAAAGAAATACAATCCTAAGGCACCATTATTACTATGCTGCTGTCACCCTTACCACCAACAAGTACTACATATACCCTTATCATCATAAAGTGATTTGATATCAGTGCAGATATTATTATATCTCTATATACATAACATCCAATTACAAACTTACAAACTAGCACTATCGCCCATGCTACTATTATCTGTGCGCATGGATTCTAGCAGAGCCTCTGCTTATTGCTAGTTTACCTACAAATCGCTCAGTCGTTTAAGATAACGTCTGACACTGCCTTTACAAAAACGCAAAAGAATGTCTTGTGAACAGGTGGCATCTATTTGATGCTCTTTGGTATAGTGCTAGTTAGTGGTGTGTTATATGACATTTAAAAAAAAAACTTTGACTGTATAATAATTCTCAATTCCTACGATCCTTCGCATTGAACAGTTGTGTACTTCTTTTGAACTTTTTTTTAGTGTGTGTGCATTATCACAAAGTAGTTTGCTGGGACAAATCTTTGTTCTTGTTTTCGAGTGCATCAAGCAGCTACCGTTACCTTTGTCACCGCGCGTACAACAGAAAAGCATAGTCATATCGGCAGCAGCGTAACAACAACAGCCATATCATCATTTTTGCATGCAAAAATAAAACTGCCATTAAGAATACAATAGATACAAATGTAGCATCATTTGGTTTTTTTTGAAGGCTTATAAGAATATCATCGTGGCTAATCCCAAAAATCTTGTGTTGTAAAAGTGTATTGTGTGTTAAAAAAAATGGGAAAAAGTATAGTAATGGAGTACTCTGGGTAAACTCTGTTGACGTTTTTTTTCGTGAGTGTCATCTTTCGTGGTTGCTCTTGAATTTGTGAATTGTGGAGTGGAAATAACCAAAATATAATGATTATAATGGCGTTATATATACATAATAATAATCATGTCAATATAATGGTTTTAAAACATTAGAATTTTCAAACAATGAACGCTTATACTACGTGGCATCTTTTTTTACTCACTGTAACAAAATAATCAAAACAACGCGTATGCGTGAAGAAACATTTTTTTGTAAAGCTAAACATTGTATTTACCTAAAAGTTTATGTGATACCAAGAAGAAGATACCAATTTTTTTTTGCTACCTGTGTGTATGTGCCTACGAAGAAGACTCGACAGTTTTTATTGTTTTGCGCTTCTCAGTAAAAATATTTTTGTTTATATGCATCTTCATTTGTTTAATGGAGGGCCCTTTGGGCACAAGCGAAGAAAAACTTTTTAAGGGAATAATCATTATTACTACGTTTACTTGCATCGCTTGTCCTCTCGCCAAATAATCATACGTAAGTCGCTTCTTCGTCCGTAAGAGTAAATAATTTTATGGTTCCTTGTTGAACAAATTCTATGTTTTAATGCATAATTATCTGCTGGTTGGTTTGGTACAGTGACAGACTGTGTGAAGATAGTATCTACATATCTAGATAGACTGAAAGTTTTACTGCTGAAGAAGATGTGATGTAATGATAGTAGTTCGTCCTCTTCTCCTCACACAGTCCTTTTCCTCTTACCTCAATCGTCACTAAAAAAAAGTTCATTCTAGAAGACAAGGACGACATAAATGTGGTGCACGCATCTCTTATCAGCCAGTAACTGAGTGAGTGAACTGCATACAACAACAACATGACGCGTCAAAATAAAATAGGCATACCTTCATGTAGATTATAGAACCGTTTACTATGCTTTGTTGCCCGAAAAAGTGTCTTTTTACCTCATTCTCCTAATTTCATATTATTTAGCTTTAGCTTTACTTTTTAAACAATTTTCATGTGACCAGAACACCCTATTTAAATACGCGCTCTATTTTGTCAGGTTAGCAAATGTGCATAATTTTCGGCCTTTTTCAGTAAAAACTAAAAATTAAAAGGCTGTCTTTGACGGATACACTTATTTAAAATACCCTTTTTAATGCTGTTTTAACACTGAAGTGAAATCAGTTTGCCAAGCTATCATATAAAACAATTTGTGTGTAACACGCCTACTTACTTGAAGGATAAGGTTTAAAAAAATATAGTTTACATATATCCACTTCTATTCTAACCTTCTCTAAACCCAGTATGTGTTTAAATAATAATAATAATAAATTATTAACTTTATTTTCACTTAAAGGGGTAACCGAGCTGTTTTAAGGATGATGCGGAGCAATCACGAATACTTTTAAAACAGACCATCTTTTTTCATCTCTTCTCATAAAAATCTGGACTGCATGGGATTGATCGTTTCCTTCAAGCTGATGATAACTATCTTCATCATTCATCATCCTTTTTTATTACCCGAATGGTTTTAAAGTGGCCTGTTTTTTTTGTGAATTGAATTTAACTGCGTTCTCCCACATATTATAATATATGCAATCTTATGCATAAGTGATCTATAACAAAATAGAACGGATTTTTTCAAGAGTATAAAGTGAAATATCGGTTCTTGATAAGAATTATTGTTAGGAGTGAGCGGGATTCCTTTGTTGTTTTATGAGTAAAAAAAAGCAGTGTGCACTGGTGTTGTTGGCAGTGTATGTCTTATTATTATACCGCTTTCTACTCTCCGGAAGCGATTGGATCTTCAAATTTTTTCTTATGATGATGATACAAGCATCAATATTGTATGTAAAAATACATTGTACTACAAGACGTGTGAATCTGCAGGTTCTTCTTTAACTAAACAATCAGACAATTTTGATATATGATATACAATATTCATCCTCATCAACTTTATCATCATGTTAATATTAATACATCAAAAAAATTAATTATCAGATGTGGCCATTTCTGTTATGTCTATATGCCTTACATGTAGGCACGGCGCTGCTATTGAAATAACAACTGATAAATAAACAAAAGAATTGGTGTGCGTATGTTTAAATTATGATTTAAAACGATTGCTGAAGACTATAACATATTTTTGTTGGGATTTTTACTACAAAATAATAACAAGCTGCAATGATATGATTAGAATTTGAAAGCTGAGAACAATCTTTTAGAATTGTACATACCTCACCTGGATTAATATAAGTGATATGTGCTGACAAACAATATAAAAAAAACTTTATCAACTGCTAATTTTTTAAAAACATTTTTATTCGTAAAACTGCTGTGGCTGTGATCAGCTTTAAACAACTGAATATTTATTATTTGCGGTATTTTTTATTAGTTTTTGATAAAATATTGATTATCATTGAACAAATCTATCTTTCACAAGGGTTATGTGCGTAACGTGTCTACCTTGATTAGAAACGATAGTTGAACAACTGTAAAAAAATATAATACAAATAAAATAGTGTGGGATGAAGATGATGATGATGTGGATGTGATTATGATAATGAGCTGCGTGTGATCTCTTCACAAAATGAGAAAAAGAAAGACTTTGAAATAACGATAAATGTCAGATCATCTTTCACTTTTTTGAACTTTGTGCAAACGTTTATTTCATCTGTATGTGAAAATTTCTTGCGCTGATATATTAGATGGACTTTGAGAATGTGAAAAAATAGTACTTTCATATAATTATTATAATTATTTTAGTTTTCGATGCGTGCTTCAATATGCAATGATTTTTCAAAGTGATGATTTAACAAGTTCATAGTCCTTTCGTAGTGATTGGTTAACCCATTTATAATACAATCTGTCAATACACTGGACTTTCATATTAATAGGTATTTTTGGGGTGAGATTTAAAAAAAAAACTTTGGACTGATAGTTTAAGAATAATATCAAAAGTTTTCATATATTTGGTGTGACATTTAAAGAGTGGATGCTTGCCTCGTTGCAAGTGCAAGCATGGTGAATAAGAAAAAGGCGTAACTCGAGCAATTTTGTTTTGGAAGTTCCCATTCCCAACATTAAACAACTTTCAAAAATGCCGTCCGTGTCCAATCCCTTACAACAAGCTGTATTCCGAGGATGTGTGGAATGCATTAGGATGCTTGTCGAGTCTCCACCGTTTTACAAGTAAGCAACATTAATAAATCATCATTGACATAATATTGCATCACGATTGTGGTATTTACAGATTCTCAATTTAAAGCAGCATTGTGCTGTTATGTGGTTCATCGCAAAAATCTACTTTCCTTAATTTAACCCGTGAACTTTACCTGTTGTAAATCGCACTTTTATATAAATCCTGTCTAGCCAACATTTTAATATTTTACGGATTCTATATAATACATATGTTATGTTTAGATTATTACGTCCAAAAATAGGTGATTAATTACTTTGTGGATGCTGCCATACATAATGATGCCCTGTGGCTAACTTTTTTGGTTGGCTAGAACATTTTCCCCACTAGAGTAATAAACCAGAAGTACTTTGTGAAAAATGCTAATGATTTGGTTACTACAAATTACATACGTACCTATAAATGTTGCATGGATGCATAGTTCATTGTACTATTTTTCAATGTATCCAAACAAAATCTTGAGCAAGGAGGAACTAATTAATCTGCTAGCATTTTTTGACATCCTACACAAGTCGGCAAAATGGAAGTAAATTATCTTCCTTCCCAAAACAACATTGTAGAATCAATCCACACACACACACACACATTCACATCTACCATTATCGGTGTAACCCTAGCTCTTATATTTTTTTTCATTTTTTTTTCAAGAATGTGTTCAGCGAACGTTACCAATTTTGATGTTTCAATCAAACACTTTTGTGGCATATCTTTATGCGATCTGACGTGATACCGATGTACACTATTTTATGGCTTGATTGGATGTAATGTTGTTGAACGCCACGTATTTTTGTGTATGTATCAATCGAGTCCTTATCATAATTGCTTGTGGCTTTTTTTAAATACTTTTTTATGCATAAAAAATGATAATAATTAAAATGTATCAGCAAGTAGCATTTTTATTATGATATATTATGATGTAAAAGCCGTATTTGTGTTGAACAATATTTTTTAGCAGTAGCAGCAGCGCACGCTGCTGCGCTATTTTTGTAGCAGACTTCCAAAATGATAAGAAATCTAGTAAAATTATTGAAGTAATCACAGCAATAAAATTAGTGAGGCATGGAACAATTCATAATAATGTAAGTTATTAAAAGTTACACGTATGTACGTCATATATATATACATATATATTGTAAGAATAGCTTGGTCAATTTATACCAATTTTTGTAGCATTTTGGATGTATTGAAATGTAATTTTATTGTAGTGCAGTCTATTATTATTATTTATACCTATACCTCCAAACAACTTCTATACATGTTTATCTAGTGGACTTCTGACATTTACAAACAAAACACCTTTTTATATGTAGACCACACCACACACAGAAAATATATATTAAACAATAGATTTGTTCTTTTGCTTTATTGTTTTTATATTTTCAACCGTAATAATCTGCCATTTATGATTAATATGTACATATAAAATAGTTTAAAGACTAGACAAAAGGCAAGGCTACACACTCACTATTATTGAACTTGCCTCTTGTAAAACAGAAGTAAAAGTATGCAGCAGGAATCATTATTAATTAATTCTGTCCCTGTCAGCGTGTACTTTTTTTATGAATAAGAAATAAAGATAATCGAATCTTGAATGAAAATATAAATAGGTACATACGATAGCATATTATGAATACATTATACTTTTATTTTTTTATAAACAAATAAACAAAACAAGTATGAATTAAAAAATTAACACTGACGCATAAATTTTCTGCTCCATCCGGTTTTACTGCCATTCACTCAGAGTCATTCATCAACAAAAACAACAACAACAACAAGCATACATAAATTCATCTCTCTTAAATTATTCAGACACATTACATGTGACTTTTGATGAACTTATCTTTTTTTTGTTACGACTATCAGAAGAGCAAGAGCAAACAAATAATAATACAACATAAACAACGCATAGGCATTTATTGTAAGGGTGCTTCCATTCTAACTTTTTTACACTTACATACACACACAAACATAATTAAAATACGTAATAATATAATATGATACCAAGATAGCTTATCTATTTTAACAAATAAATAAACTACTTATCATATTTCTTTTAGTCTTTGAGAATATGGTGAGATGTATTATGTATTTAAGATGGTGGTGGTGTCTGGCAGAAACTATGAAGAAAAAAAAATCACAAAATTGACAAGCAAGCAAGGTCGTTAGTACAACAATCAGTGAACATGGTTTAGTTGATTCAAACAGAAACATATGCGTTAATACATGTGCATGTGGTATTTAGCAAGAATCACAACAACTGTACAACAATGAGCCAGCAATTTTAGACGCCAACATACCTAATCCCAATAAAAAAAATGCATTAGCTTACTAGTGCACATAAACAAATCTTGGTGAACAATCAATTCGTTGGTTTTTTGTGTAGTTGCAGTTTTATGTGCAATATGCAGTACATACATATAATATAGGTATATGTATCCACAAGACCACCGCGTCAAAATAATCAAGGTGCTTGTAACTGTGAATGCCCAGCTACAAAATATTTCAGAAGAAAAAAAAATTAAACGATTGTACATAGCTCACATATTTATTCTTCCAATCATCTCTCAAGTACAACTCGTAGGAGTCTATTTGATATACATATCTGCAAGCAAAATAAGTGTCTAAACGCCAGCAAGCTGACATGGATCAGAGATTTTAACGCGATAATCGAACTGTATTTTTCCTTACTTATTTGCTTGTATAATCTGGATGGATAGATTTATTATAATACCTAACTTCATTTTTTGAGCCATGAACGATTAAAGTTTTTTTTTCTTGCCGTTAAAAAATGGCGATGCTGGTATAGTGCGTGGGTGGGTGGGTACAGCAGAAATACTTTTATTTTAAGTTACCTAGTCCTATTCTCTGCTGATTGCGAGTAATATGAATTGGTTACTTATTTAATAGGATTTTAATAGTGATTATATTATTATTAGTTATGGTTGCTTGCTGTATGTGTATAATATTAATAATATTTATGTTTAGTATGGTTGCGTATCATATAAAAACGCTCATTGACTAAAGTAAACTATCAGCGTCAAAAAATAATAGGTATTTGCACACACACACACACACATGTATGTATATTATATGTACATACGTAAAAGGCAATGTGCTAACAAAAATGAAGGGTCTACTCCACTAGGCTTTTTTCTGCCTTCTTCTGTCGGCCTGACGGTAGATAAGATGAAGTATTTGGAGCACAATAAGATGAACGTATTTAACAAAAATAAGTTTTCTTTTATTGACCTACTAAAATCCTTATTCATTTGTTTGTTGAATTTTTCAGCTAATTTACGGCACCATTACAGTGTGCATATTGTTATGATTTTTGGTGGTTATTTTCGTTTTTTTGTCTACACACCCAGCTATATATTTATGATATGAAATTATTATTATGGTAGGTTGTTGCTAGAAAAATATAATGTAAAAAGTTTATAATATGAACATTTGGAGTCTGTCCATAATTAAGTTACAAACATGTCGGGTTCTTACTATATGTTTGCAATAAAAAATAAAGTACCAAAGTTATGCCTACAATACCAAATGACTCGATTACCATTTACAAAATTACGAACCGCGTGCTTATAGCACATAAAGTTATCGAGGAATTTTAAACAGTAATTTGTTAGAGTAATGCAGAAACACAAATGTTTTGATAGCTTTATTTAATTTATGCCTTGAAAAACACGATCGAGGATTAACTATTTTACCACGATTTACCATTTTTAACCGCCTTCAGCCTTTTTTTACCCTGTTTAGCTTACTTTCATTGTGTCTTTAAGTAAGCCTTGTGTGAATTAAAAATACATGCGTAAGTTTTTTTCAAAAGAGAGCTTCTTCTTTAATGATTTATTTTGATTATTAATAACAAAANTTTAATGATTTATTTTGATTATTAATAACACAATTATGTAGAACGTAAATATTACGTGTAAATAAGAAGAACCAATGCACCCTTTTACTAATAAACCAAATAAATCAATGAGAGTGATCTACATTTTTTTCTACACTGGTATTTTTGCTATCATTGCGTTTGTACTTAATTTTTTATCTACATACAAAAAAAACTGAAGGTGAATTTTTTTCCTTCCAAATAATTGAATCTTTCATTTTATGATTTTTATGCGTATGTATAAATTATTGATTATAAGTAATGTTAAAATCTTACTGTTGAAACTCCAGATTTTTTTAAATGATTGTATGATTATTATGCATAGGTATATGTATATGTTGCGTGCACCGTACACCACATGTGTGATAACTCTTGACATGATTAGCAGAAATAAGTGATGATGATTAATGAACACAATTTAGGGAGAAGTACAGACACTGGCACTCTCTGTATTTGAGGATTGCGCATTTTCAAGTGAATTATATGCAATCGATAATATTTTTTTTAGCAAAACGAAGATTTGCAAAATAGCGTAATTTGCTAAACAATATCCACAAACAATAATTGTTATTATTGTTACTCGAAGGAGCGCGTATATATTGCCATCGAAAGAATCCAGTTTAGACAAGACAAGATAATTGAGTTAGGTAATGAATTACAACAAGTTAAGATGATGTGGCTTGATATTTTTGCAGTTGGGTGGATGATTTTGTGTTTTTCTGCAAGAAGCAAAGATGTAAACACGCGTAAATTACGCGTAAATTGATGAAGTGCAAATGCTCAGGTTGAATAAGAGATTACGTTAAATGCACTTCAAATCCAATTTTGCCAAGTTGCACACACACACACACACACACTCACACACATTACAATTATTGCAAAGAGCCTATGGCAATTTTTATAATAGGTAATCTTAATCATGTGCCTGTATTGCTGCACTAGTTAGCTGTACTGTTTAGTGAGCCAGATATAGGTATATACATACATGCAAACAATAATCACTTTATTTTAAAGATCATTATATCCCTAATTACCATCATGTTATTTAGTGTGTTGACTCCTGTAAACCAGAAGCAACCAAAAGAATGATGAACCACCAGCGGAAGAGGTGTTACAATGATTGATATCAGCATATCTCCATCTTAAAGTAATCATCTCTGCTAATGAAATCATTTAACTGGCCTTTGCAAATCAATACATTTAGGTAGACATGTAAAGTAAACTCTGCCTTGTAATGTAGGTAAGTATTTGTGCAAAAAAAATTCACTAATTTCTGTGGATTTGAATTATGTATGCATTTTTATTACTTTTGAGCTTCAAATTTCCTTTGATGATATGATAAGTAATCTAGTTTTTTTTCGGTAAGATAAATATATGCATATATACGTTAGGTATGTAAAATACTTACTGCAATAATTTTTAATGATTCAATCCTCTGCTACAATATATTATTCAACATTTCCTAATTATTTTTTAAATGAAGAAAAAATCACGTAAAAAATTAAGCGAAAAACATGTTTTGGGTCACTCTGCCTACTTGTATACATACATATGTAATAATGATATTCGCTGTTATGTCATATACGGTAGACACACGTTCACAGATTTTACGAACCGGAAACGGTTATGAAAGCAAAAGTGTAACAATAATAGAGCATTACTTAAACAACTCTCCGTACTCTGAGGTTGGGCTCCTGTTCTTCTGGGAGTCTGGGAGCGTCAAGTGTGTAATTAAATTTGTGTGCAAACCTGTCCTAATAAGGTTTTTGCTACTACTCTTGAAAAAAAAACAAGAAACAAGTTGTACTCACGTTCTCATCCACGTACGCGGCATATTTTATATTTATTATTATTATTATTCCTCTGACAATGAGGCATGTTGTAGAACACAAATTATAACGCAATATATTATATGTACTCTGGTTATTGTTATCAAAGAAAAATAATAATTTGGTGCACGTGATCCAGTTCCTTTTCCCCATTTATCGGACACACGGCACATGCCACTTCTGTACGATACATATTGTTATATATTTTTCAAGGTGTCATAAACCCTTAATTAAAGCCATAACTATTACCAAGTCACAATTATCTATATATGTAGGTATACGCCATCATATATGCCACCAACTCAAACACGTACTAGTTTAATTATCAAGATTGTCATTGTTTAATTAATATTAATTACAACGAAAGACTTTATTGTGGTGATGATGGCAGTAATCTCTGGGAATTTATCAGCACCAATACAATAATTATAGGTATTGTTGACCTGCCATTAAAAGCGTCCTCACACATTCATACAAAAAGTGTATATATTTTATACTACACTTACTTTCAGACTCGCAGCAGGACAGCCATGTTTTAAACCATGTTTGCAAGCCTGTTTCATGTACTGTCAATAATTCACTCATTTGTGCTCATTCATTCTATTAAAGTTGAAAGGCGTTTCTTGCTGCAATGCTATTATCATCCCATTTCAGCTAAATTGAATGAAGTAATAAACGCTTGTATAACCACAGGTAATGGATACTTAAATTCAATAATTTTTGAAGGGGCTCATTGTTGACACGATGGCTTCGTTTCATCACCATCATCATCGCATCAAAAAGTGGCATGAAAATCTTCATTGATTAACAAAGTCCAATAATAATAATAAATAATTATCGCTAAAGAAGACGAAGAGCATACACACGTGTATGTCTAATGTGATGCTCATGACTGTGATTGATAATGAACATATATGATATATGACGATGAAGGGAAAAGTGTTCAATTGATGTACCTAATAAATGGATTTCGGAAATATGTATTCTTCATTTTGAGCTGACGTTCTGTTGCATTTAAGTTTTTGTACGTGATTCAGGTCGACTTTGTGTGAAGGGGAGAGACGGTGTTTCTTTGTAAAGTGGTTTATGTCTAATTGTTTCTATGCGGTTCTTTTGAAATACGTTTTACCAAAGAAATGCAACATAATATTATTAATAGTTGCTACTTTTTTCTCTAATGTTCTTAATTTGTGACTATTGACAAGTTGTATGTGTGTAGGTATCATCATCCTGTTCATTACCGTTACGCTGCAAGCGTCCCATCACCATCATTGATAGTTGTGGTGTGTATGGCTTAAGAAGAGGATGCGTAAAAAAATGAAAATGAGACTAAATACACAAATATGTACCATAAATTATTGTGAATGCATGATGCATTGTTATATTTATCGTAAAAGTTTGTAAAAAAAATGAAAATCTATTTAAAGCAACGTTATTATATTATTGCATTCTTAATATTAAATTACACAAAGAAGTGTCATATGTTTTCAGTTCAATTCAATAATTTACCACAGGATGAAGAGTAATTTAAACCATTCATGTTGGAGCTTTTGAAATGAACATTTTGTCAAATGAATTTGCACGCAAACGTATATTGTACATATGTACACATACACACTACTTATTTGTGGCGAAGAGCTTAGAACTACAATGAAGATGAAAGTTTTTTTTCATACAGATAATAATGATAAGATGATAGTAGGGTAGTTTGGTAGTTTGATGATGATGATGACGTGTACATGGTGAGGGATTTTCTCCTCTGAAATAAGAACATGATTCATAAAGTATGTAGTAACAAGGGATGAGTGCAATAAATTTACGTACTATATGTTGAGGAGGGACATAAAAGTTAAAATTATGGGGTGAAATGGACCATCTGCTCAAATTTCTTCATTTTCACTTTCATAACACACACTAATAAAAGTAATTCTTTATAAGGAAAAAGATGGATGAGTTTTCTACGCATGATTTCATAGTTAGCCACACAGAAGAAGAGCACATAAAAAAATCTCTGCTGATTTATGCATGTCTGCAGATGAACAAGAAGTGGTGAATACTATCATTATTCGTGCACACACGCATGATAATCAGTAAGGACTACTGGCGTGCTTGCAAATCAGTTTAATGAAGTATCTGTCAAAGATAATCCTGTTTTACATCTCAGCAGCAGAACTGAATGAATTTTACGAGAGAGGGATAAGCAAATGTCCAAAAAAAGCAGCTTTACAGGTAGGGATGAAAAAAAATCCCTTGTTGTTATGAGTTCTTCTTGCACAGCTTTCGTTTTTTTATTTGTTTGTTAAAATCCGAATGCTTTGTAGCTTGTTATTTGCAAAGTTAAACACCACTTTTGGATTATGAAAATATGTGGTAATCTTACGTGTAACGTAGTCCAAGTATATTTCATATTTACGTTTACATTCGCTACATATACAAACGTGTATGGACGGTTTCCGTTGTACTTGACGATAATAAATCGTAAATAACATATACAGTTATTTAAATAAACCCTTTGTTGCCATAACTCATTGTTTTTATTTCTTACATTCTTTTCATACCAATTCTAACTTCTTAATAATTTCCCGTAAAATATTTAATATTGTAAAAAAACAGCAAATTTTATGTAAATCTGTGACAAAGACATTTTTAGCCATCGGTTAGAGATCCATTTATTCCATTTCATGCTAATTTATTTTACGAGTATTTTTGTATTTGTCGCCTTCTCAGACCGATTGGCATATTGAACGGTAGCTGCCACTGTAAAAACACGGAAAAGGCTTTCAGATACAATACGCTGACCGTGGATGAAAGTATGTTACGAACATCCGAGCAATTGTTTATGACACGCGTGTCCATATTTAAAGATAAAAAATTTAATGATCATCGTCATAAGAGAATTGAATTTCTTTCCTGTGTTCACTTCATACCTTCGACCATGTGCAATTTCACAGATTTTGACTTGACTGACAGATCCCGTAATTTAGCATTTAAAAGGAAGTCCGTCTACAAAGCTCCACTTTGCTATACGCATGATGTTTTTAAGCCCTATGAGAATTATGTGACACATTCGCCTAACCGGATTGAATCGGGATAGAGGATAATTTTTTACTTACTGTTTATCAATAACCTCATGGTTTGTTGTACACACAGAGCATAAAACGAAGAAGGTAAAAATATAATCACGGCCGTCAGTTTTTTCACAGCTAATAATAATATAACAACACAAGATATGAGAGATACCATTCTTTTGGCATGCTCGTCTGCGAACGTATTTTTGCTATCATTATTGGAAGGTGGTAACAAAATGGTGTTGACGGTGTCGGTGTCAGTAATTACAATGTCAGTACGTCACTATAAAAAACCACCAGATTAGTTACCCCGTCGTCGGCGTGGATTCTTTTTTCCCTTTTTATCTTAGATTTCATACCTTTTCCACCATGTCAAGTCGCATAAAAATGATAGTTCCTTTGTGCAACGATCACGGTGGCATGTTGGTGCATGCATGCATGATGCGTGCATTCAACCCAAGCAAGCATGCAATGAAGATACAAAAGACGTTTTTGTCACTTTTGTTTAAAACTCACAGTAGCAGCCAGTGTTCGTTCACATCTACACACTACCATCATCATCATCGTCATCCATAATTCTGTAACCAACTACATGAAAAAAGATGACGATTTTTTGAAGGTATTATTTATTGTCTACTGGGATGCTGCTATAAAAAGAGAGGAAACTTTCATTGATTTTTTTTATGACAAGCAGTTGACGATGACGGTTATTCTATTAGGCATTCATCTTGTTTTCTGTTCTGAGTGAGTGTGCCTGCAGTCTTGTGCAAATTTTGCACGCTTAACTGAAACCGTGAACCAAGAAATGCATGTTTTCTTCTTTCCATTTTTTATGTGTTTTTTCTGCCAATGGCACATGTTGATGTTGTATCTTGTATTATTTGATGTTTAACAAACAAAGACATAAAAAAGAGCCCGTGATGCATGTTAATCTTAACGGCAGCACAAACATATAAAATGTGTTTTTTTCGGATATGAAAATGCCGTATATCTACAAAAACTTGCAAAACAGTATCTTATAAAAGCATCCAAGTGATAAAAATTATTATTATTATTATTTTCTATGTTTTTTATATGCATGTCTCTAAAAGTATAAATAGGAACTATAAAATCGATGATATGCACTCTGACTGGCTGCAAATAAGCAATATAATATACAGAATTATACACAATTTGACTTGGTGCTATTGCTTCAAGTCTGATGATACCTTTACCGTGTAGAGCACAGAAGAAAATGGGAAAAGACAAAAAAATATCATAAATCGTCAGAGTATTCGCGGTTATTATTTGCAAAATCAAATAAAAAAAACATAATTTTTTTTTGCAAAAAAATATATATATCCTGCTTGCAACATAGTATTTTAAAATGTCTAAAAAAGGTCTATCTGCGTAATGGCCCCACCACCACTGCACTTACTACAACTTATACTATACTTTATTTACTCTACCTGTGCGTAAAAAAGTAAATCTGTGTATAGCAAAATATATAATATGTAGTAGCCGAAACAAAACGATTAAATTGAACAATAAAAACTGGGAACATTTCACAGGTGGTCTGCTTAAATAATTATACCGTTGGAGTGTTATGTGTACCTTGTTTGGACACAGTTGAGAGTATTTCCCCTTTGAGATATGAGATGATCGCTATATTATAATCTGTGTACACCAAGTTTAGTTGTAAACACACATTAAAAATGTTATTATTATAAATCTTCATTTCATCAGAAATGGGAGAAAGTGCAGACTGAGTAATGTTCATGTTACGTACGTATTATTCAAGTGATTTGGGAATAGTACATATAAATTCTGAATTTTAAATGCTGAAAAATATATAGGTACATGCAGACATAAGTATATATATATCTGTTATAATACTCTGTAATGAATTTTTTTTGAGCATATTTATTATCACTGCCTAATATTAATTGACACCTTCGTCGTAAGTAGGTACATGATCCTCAAAGAATTATTTTTTTTATCACCGTTGCACAAGTGTAAGCAAAAAAAGTACTTTGTTATAAAATATTATGGGCAACTGCACCATAATATATGTGTGTGTGTTATAAGTTATATACCTATCCTGATTGCTGAATATATTTTGACCACACAAAGATATTACTGGCTACGGTTGTGTAGCTTTAATAGGTGGGAATTATAATAGATAGAGAGGGATACCTAAGTTTATTTAGGAGCAGTGATCCGATGCAGTAAAATTATAGTTATTATTAATATTCTTTGATAAAAAAACAAAAAAAACAACATATATATAATTTACCAAAAGAGCGGCTCTTCCTTTCTTATCTCAATAATATACATATTTTTTGGCAATGCGGTTGATGAAGTGTGCGCGTACTGCAACAACCGACCATAATAAATAATATTATGATGATGGCGATGGCTCTCAAAAGCTCACACATTAATACACAAATGCAATGCAAAGAGCCGCCTGATCTTATAAAAGTTTGTGTTGTGGAAGGAAATAAAAGAATAATAGTAGCGTAAAGCGTAGTATGCATATAATGTATAGCATTTAGTTTGTGTATTTATATTTTGAAAATTATTTCTTGTTTCCTTCCAACTTTTATCGCTAAATTATGAATTATTATGTGTTGTACGCAAATTAACAGTCGAATTATTGGCATTTTAGGTGATACAGGTCGGCCTGACTTGTGTAGGGTAGATTTTGAACAAGTTTTTTTTGTTTGATTCAAAGACCAGATATCCGTGAAGATATATAATGAGTCGTGGTTAAATTATGATGACTAATATTATCATAAGTGCATCTATAATTGTATAGTCCAGAGTAAGTGTAGGTTGCAGTGCAGTGCATTTTTTTAAAATTGTAACTGCAATTTGCACCTCTTTTCTCTCTCTCTCACTCATTTCTAAAAAAAAACTATTCATGCAAGCTGCACGAAACCGCAAAGCTATAATGGGCTTTCTGATTTAAAAGATGAAAGAAAATTTATCATTCTAGAAAATTTTATTATTGTTAGTGTTATTACTACGAAAATTATGCTGCAGCTGCAAAGTTTCTGTTAGTTTGTGGTATCTACTAAATCACATTTTAATAAATTCTAAAAATTATCAATTATTATTATAACCACACTTGGTACAAGTACTTGATTTCGTCTTTAAGTAGCAGGCAGGGAAAAAGTTTTTAATAGTCCCAAATTTTATATCTTTGTTTTGATGCTAGTCGTTAAATTGAAATGAATTGAATTAAATGTTTTTTTTTCAAATTTAATATTTCATTTCTTTAGTTCTACTGGACTTGTTAAAAAGCTGTGTACAAATATATAATTTTGTAATATGTATAATATGTAGAAATTTTTTGTATGTGTAACAAATGATTATAAAATATCCCAAAGGCTATTCCCTGTGTTAATTGAAAAGACAGGATGATGAGAGCCAAAGACGAACATATACAGTTATTATTATTTTTATTATTATTAATGGTATTTTGAAGTTGATTGCGGTTTCGTGGGCGGATTTTACAACTATCAGTCCCTATTATGTGAGAAGTTGTAAATAAATATGAATGAGGAGATCGTGATCTGTGCACAACAACAATAGCACGAGGAGCAATAAGCAGACAGTCTGGCGTCAACAGTGTCTCTTGACTTGATTTATGCAATGCATTGTTATTGTGTACGACATTTTGCATAAATTATGTTTTACAGCTATATATTGTATTCTAATTATTGTTACACTATATTTTGTCGCCTCAAGGTGTTCTCCACTGTCATCAGTCATAATCATCATTGTCAGCCATTTTGCCACACTTTGTGTTCATACGAGTATTTTATGGATACGGAGTTTTAACGAGAGATTTCCGGCTTGATAAGGATGTTCAGGTTCATAAATCCATAAATTTTTTACCTCATTTGTATCAAATTGTAATACAGGATATAGTTAGTGTGCATATAAGATGTGATTTCTTGTGAATCGGACCCTAATTGTAAATGCCACATTTATTTTTGTACACATGAATATTCTGGTTGACTTGATGTTATATTTTATTTATTTGTGGTGGGTGCGCACCTGAGAGAGAGAGAGAGAGAGAAAAAGAGGTAGTTTGTTTACTGATTAATTTAAATGTGGTTTTCAGTTGTGGTATGTGGGTCACGAGAGCTTTGTTAAGGGGTTATTACAAATGATATATTTCCGTGATTTTTCATTAGACATTATTCGCATTTCGCCAATTTCATTAAATTCTCACAGAGTTTTTGTTATTTGTGAAATGTGGGGAAACTTGGGGCAATTTGCATAAAATACACATAAATCATGGATTTTTTTTCGGTTTGTCATAGTTTGTCAGGTGTGTAATTTTCTAGTTGACCAAGCAAGTTGAATAGCCGGAAAACTGAAAGCTAAAAATGTAATCAACTAGTTTACACATTTATATATTGATGGTCACTTCTGCCAATTAGTATTTATCATTATCATTTTGTCATTCACTACAAACAGTACAATTATTTTAGTATTAGAAAAGATCGTAGTAATCATGGGTATACGCGCTTGGGTATAAAAGTATGCACATTAAAATGATAATAATAATAATTGAATTACAACGCAAGTTAGTTCAGAGGTTCTCAAAGACCAACCTGCTGCTCCCAACAGGTTGCAAAGTGAGTTAATTTTATAACGAAACAAGAACAAAGGCCAATTGTTTTAATTCTTTGTTTCCTCCGCTCTCAGCTAGGTGGCCAACAATGGTCAGTTGCAAAGAGTTTCAGTGAGATCACTACAGGTAACGGTTATCATCAACCTATACTAGCGCTACTCTATCTTATAGATTTATGAAGTACTTTTGCAATTAATGCAAAGTTAACGCGAACTACTCATTGTTCTTTTAAAAACAATAGATGGACATACATAGATGGTGCGCATGCTGCATTGTCGATTGTTTTATCGCATAGTCGCCCAAATTCTCTTTTTTTTGCATTTTCTTGTACTAAAAATGCAAAAAAAAAATTTAATGTGAATTCAATACACGTTCAAGGTTGGGGAATTATAGATCAGAATCATGTATTTTAGAACTTGCATACAATATGCTGTGAGGTCATATAGATTTTAGTCAAAACTACAAACACGTTTAAATGGTGATCAGGTATTCCATTAAAGTAATTAAGGGGATACATTACATTCTGAACTCATAATGACTCAAAAATGTAATTGCATTAATGCTCTTAAATGCTTGCCTGTCTCGTCCTCGGCCTGCAAAGAAAGGTCACTGCTTTTTGTCTGTGAGAAATACAAAAAGTAGAGTGGGTACAACAGATTTCATGATTTCCATATTATCACTTCTATATACGATACATGATGACTCATGATATGATAATAAAATCACTTTATGATGATCCTCTTAAATCAACATTTCTAATGACAGTGAAATTTCTTAAATAAAAATCATTAAATCATTCAGTTACAAATATCTTTATATGGCGAAGAAACGTCAGTTTTTGTAGTTTTGACTTTAAACATGTATAGAGAGGATGATGATAAAACGTCTGTCTAGAATGCTCGTTAATGCATGGCGTAAGTAAACATTTATAGTCATTGCACCAGCTGCCAACAACCCATCTTCAACAGTAAAAAAAACAATATAATTAAACAATTTATTATTATCACTGCAGTCATATAAAATACATCCATATGTACATACACAAATATATATAAAAAACCATTATGCTTTTTTTTGTAGATCGGGATGTATTCATTAGCTCCTTCACATCCACAACACACACCGCAAGTGAATGCACTTTTAATTTTTTTAAGTGCAAACAATAACTTGGGACATGAAAGTTAAGACGATTAAATGTACACATAATACCTACCTACATAACATGTGACGGCAAAATGCCATAATAGTGAAAGAGAAAAAAAAATAGAATAGCAAACTATAAATCCATTTATAATTACTGCTGAAGACGATCTTGGTACAAAAAAATGTAAAGTTAAGGTACATATAATAATAATAAAATATAGTACATATTTTGAAAAGGTGTATCCACACGGATGGGCCGAGTGCTTTTTTTCACTCAATTTACTATACCTTTACAGTTTATCCGTAAATGTACATGTTTTAGTGCTAAAATGCTACCACCACCACTATATTTGTGTATACCACCTAATACCACCAAAACTAATACTTTGCTTCACTTGTAAAAATTTGCACAAGCACATCCCATAATAGCATATAAACGATGAATATTCTATTATAACAAACTTTAAAAGTTTTTGTTATGATTGTTCATCTTATTCTAGCGCATCTGCAGTTGCAGGAGCAGAAAGAGAAGATGTGCCTTATATTCTATATCGAGTGCTTTTTTTTCACTCAATTTACTATACCTTTACAGTTTATCCGTAAATGTACATGTTTTAGTGCTAAAATGCTACCACCACCACTATATTTGTGTATACCACCTAATACCACCGAAACTAATACTTTGCTTCACTTGTAAAAATTTGCACAAGCACATCCCATAATAATAGCATATAAACGATGACTATTCTATTATAACAAACTTTAAAAGTTTTTGTTATGATTGTTCATCTTATTCTAGCGCATCTGCAGTTGCAGGAGCAGAAAGAGAAGATGTGCCTTATATTCTATATCTACTATACTTATTTTGCTATTTGTATTTTTGCCTTTTATGCATAAATTTTGTGAAGATTAGAAATTTACAAATTGAAACTAATTAATAAGTGCCTCAACATGAAAGTGAAAACGCTTAAGTCATAATCATGTTACGAGGAGATGAGGTTGAAAATCTGGTGTATGTTGTATATATGTACAGTTGTTAAAGAAAAATATTATTCTCCTCCAAGTGATAACAACGGGTTTATGTTGGGCGATGATGACGATGTGGTAGTGGTGGTAGAATGTGCAATATGTTTAAATTGCAAACAACAACTGGGATGAAAAAAACATGATGACAATAATAATGTAGGAGACACAATCATACATTAAATAGGTATGTACTTATTAAATAGAAAAAAAACTTCAATAATCTTTGAGAATCCGCATTTCATTCGGTATTTTTCATGATTTGCATAGCATATTTTGTTAGTGCTTTTGAAAGAATCCTTGCATTTCACGTTTGACGTTCCACTGCAGGAGGAAAGTTCAAAAAAAGAGCCCAATATTTATGTATTTTGTTAAACTGACAAAGTCACAATGAAAACGCAAATAAATACATAGGAATGAAAGCTGCATCTATATATAATGTACTTACAAACAGACGATGACAGA